>MU882730.1:0-14077 GCA_036418205.1 Ostertagia ostertagi
GGTATTTATAAAGGATAAAAAGGATAAAGCATTTGCCGTTGATCAATCCCTTTTTGGGATGCGGCACGCATTCTACTTCCATTTGTACATTCGTAGTGGCGTTTGAATGCGATGTGGCCTATACAATGACTTGCGGGGGCCAGCCGATGTACAAGTCAGTGTTTTTATCCTCCCAGACAAGTCTGGTACCAATTAACCGACCCCGGAGGGATGGAAGGCTTGGTTGGCCCGGGCGACTCACGACCCAGGATTTGATCCCCGGACCGCTCGCGTGGTAAGCGTGCCACTTGCCACTACACCACTTCCGCCCAATAAATGGTAATTAAATGCCAAATTATATTTCAGAAACACTCATTCAATTGGAGATGGTGTGGTGACAGGAGGGGCCGCTACCGCGCGCATGGTCTCTGGATCAAATCCCAGGTCAAACCCAGCGTGCGTCAGCCAAATTTCTACAGATGATTAGTTGTTGCTAGGAGCGATAGTTACTACACAAAACACATCGATAACTTGTTTTAAAAAGTCGTAGTCTAAGGGTTATCAAGGCTGAAATTGCAACTCTACTCCGAGAGTTCCTACTGTTTCTCAGAATTCCTACTGATCTTCGCTTCTTGAAAGAAGAAAATGTCTCATTCCCAACCCTTTTAACTAACAATGAACATAAATTTGAACCCAATCAAATTCCAAAGGGAAAGCGTCTAGACTGGTTGACAGTTTTCCACCATCATATGCGGCAGAGAAATGGAACGCTCCCGCATGCAGTGGTGGAAAACTGGCAGTGGTTTGGGCCGTGGTGAACCCTCAGTGATGGGATCAACCGAAGCACTAGACTTCCAGAGATGCTTATCATCAGGAATTATTTATGGGGTTCCGCGAACATGTACACGGAGTTTGAGCATATGCACGCGCCCAGCAACTCGTCATGATGTCACGCACTCAAGTTTCCATCACTCGATTTCAGTACTTTCATACTTGCACTTCCACCTTCGTCATCGCAGTTTCGTACTTTTTGCTTAATCACTGCTTCACACGCAACCTTTCGTATGTCTTCTCCACCTCTAATATTTAACCTACTTGGGACCAAAAAGAACAATTAGCCCTCAAAAAGTTCCTCTGAGCAGCGAGAGTTGACAGGCTGGAGATCAGTGAATGTTTCATTTCCAAGTCCCTTCTAGAGCCTCAACCGACAAAGAAAAAAATTGGAGTTCAGAGCATCTTCCATAGATCGAATTTGTGGGGTCACAGCGGTCGACAATAGTTGTGGATGCCGAGTTGACTAAAAATGAAAAAGAAGCAAAGAAAACCGTCGATGAAGCCCTAAACAAGGATTCCCCTTGAAATAAGGAAGGGGCGGGGCCAGACGAGTTGTACGAACTTGCCTGCTCCACGGCTCAACTAACCCGCGCGTATTTGAATTAGCCGCTACGCCGTAATCCACGTTGCGTGTCATGGGGTGCGCACGTAACTCGTCCAAATGCTAAGATTAGTCGCCAAAAGCTGACTTTGTAAGACCCTAGCGCCATTGTCGCGCACTTTCGAGCCGCGACAACGGCACATCTGTGCTACTCGTGGGCTACTCTATCCCACCCATCAATGGATTCTTCCACACGACTTCTGTTGGGGGTGTTGCTTTAAACTTAGCCAGTGGGCGAAACTGGCCCTATTTTAAAACCTCTAAAGTAATCGAAATGGGAACAAACCACACCTTCATCTCCACATGTGTCAATTTCATCAGCATACACCTCACCGTAAAGCATGAAATACGGCTTATAAAAAACATTGCGAACCTGAAAAACCCTTTGAATATTCAGAAAATCGAGAACACCTACGGTTCAATGAAAGTCTACTTACCAGTAACCAATGCCAGTCTTCATTAGGATATGTTATCGACTGTCGTGCAAGTCCAAATGCCAATAACGATACTACCAACATGACTATTATATACGACATATTCAATATCTGCAAGTAAGAGATTTTTTCTTTGACCCATCAGAAACGAGATTTCTACTTCCCGTAATAACGAGCTGTAAAAAAGAAATTAGACATTAGAGCTATAAATTATAGTAAAATCAGGCGCCATAGGCAGTGATTACAATGGCTGAAAGGCGGTGCGGTTTTGATGACGTCACTGGACGTCAATGGTGGTAGTCCCAACCACAGTCTCTTAGCACATTCCCACCAATAATGATATTCACGACGTCACCAAAATCTCAAAGCCCTCCAGCCATCGTAACCACTGTCTTTAAGATATCATCATTACTCTGGTAGTGCAGACTTCAAAATAGGTAATGAGAGAAAAACGAAAGATGTAAACTAAGATTTTGAATTCCATAAAGTAATCGGAAAAAGAGAATTCTGCAAAAGTTTTTCCAAGTACTATAGTAGTATTCACAGACGAATTGTTAGGCTATGTCAATAGTTGATGCCGTAAAGCCAACAAACATTCTCCTTATAGTGTATCTGGATGAGGAAATCTGCCCAAAAATGTTCTTCTCATTAGGATACATTGAAGCTTCTGGGACCCGACAGGAGGCCCGTCGCGCGGCGAGAAGGCAGAGACGCAGGGTCAGCGGACGAGTCGCAGCGCGTGCTGTGCGATGTGGGACGTACATGGTACATTCTATTTAACTTGACGCGAAATCGCTACAGTACGCGCTGCGACTCGTCCGCTGACCGTCTGCGTCAGTGTTTTTCGCCGCGAGGCGGGCTTCCTGTCGGCTACCCGAAGCTTCTTATTCTTTGGTCCACTTGAAAGTGTAAGCGAGAAAGTGGTGCAGAGGTTCTTGCGGTGAAGGAAGCTTTCCAAAGCATTTCTCCAGATCCGAAACTTGAAAAGCAGCTCTAGCTTGATATTTTCTTCAAAAAACAGAATCATGGTGCATGCTATAAAATGTGAAACTCTATCAAAAAATACATACTAACCATTTTTCCTGCCATTGTAATGTATGGTCCAAGCCGTGGATGTACACTCATATAGTCGAGCAATTTCATTGTCCAAAGCACTGAATTACAAGCGAGGATTACTCGCCCCGTTTCTATCACACTAAAATACAAACAGGTTATGTTAATTGGACAAAGTTGAAGGAAGGCATTGAGCTTAGGAGCACAAAACAAACCCAAAAGTTCGCATAGCAAAACCAATAATGAACGATATGACGGCTGCTGTGGTGACGGTGTTCCAGTAATTAAAGAAGAAATACTTGAGTTTTTGACCCAGCGGTTGCATCTCCGACATAAGGAACTGCAAAAATAGGAATCTATTGAGTTCGTTAGCTTGACTAGCTGCACTGTTCCCCAGTCCACAGATGATTCAGTAACACATTTTACCCTAGAAAAGTGGGTCCAAAGGGCCAAAAGGCGCCAGAACACCTCGGAACACCAAATTTGCTGAAAACTTGTGTCAGGGGTAGTTTGACCCGTAGAACATGAATATCACATTAGTTCGTTGCGAGTGAGCCTGTAGCCTGCGCTACGGGCGCCCGCGCAAAACTGTTGTGATAGCGCCGGCGCCTGTGGCGCGGGCGCCAAGCGTTGTCGCGCTAAACCGATGTGATATTCGTGTTCTACGGGTCGAAATACCCCTGGAGACAACTTTCTAGCCAAATCCTTGATCATGACGAATTTCGATTCAAAATCCGGCTCAGGTTTTGACGAGTGAGTGGGGTAGCAAAGGGTTTATAAGGAGCGTGGAGAACGGGTTATACGTTACCAAAGACAGTAAGTATACCAAACAAAAGGGTAACTGATTCAAACAGACCTTACTACATCCATTACTTGCAGAACAATCGATGAGACATTGTCGCTAAACCTTTTGCGACCGTTTGGAACTTTAAGAAAAGCGGGACATAATCTGCATAGCAGAAAACTCTCTGATCCACTTAGGTTCAAAAGAAGGGAATCACTCATTTGTGACAACTCAGCCTTAAGATGATCATACTCCAGATTAAGTGTAATGTTATCCTTGTAGACGAAAGTGAGCGCATCCGATGCTGGCGGCTCTACCTTTCGATGACCACAAGATATTTCCGGTACTCATCATCCAATCAACTTACTATCGCTTATCAGCAATGACTCAATGAAGCCTAATCATAGTAGCCCCCACATCGCTGGAGTTTGGTCGATGGCCATTACATGCATAAAACATCATTCCCCAAGATCATCGAAGCGGTAGAATTTGCTAGGAGCTAAACGAATATAGATGGAGAGCAGTTTTTCCTAAAATGGAATTACCAGGTGGGCTTAATATAGATTGCAAGAAAAAAGATAACTGACTTTTAAAAGATGCAGTACGTAACTAGTGGAGCACGGCTTTACGTATCATCAGTTCTCATACTTTACTGATTACTTGAGGTTTCTGGTCATTCCCTGCAGTGAATTGTCGGATCTACCGTAAACGAAGTATGATATGTCGACTCCTAGCAGGGCAACCGTCCGTTCGACTAGCTCGTAATTTAGGAGTCGCACCTCTGATTCCGAAGGGCGCAGCGCACTTTGAGTTTTGGCGAGATTATTTTTAGAGTAAGTGTGAACGATGTCGCAAAAGAGGGCTGCCAATTTTAGCACTGGTTTTTTTTGTACAGAATTCGCCTGCTCTTGGACGGAAAGAAGTGGCGGAATTGGCTTGCTCGAGTTTCAACATCAACACTTACAACTACCATTATAGAGAGCGAGGTGACCGGCGGAGGTCGAACGGCGTGCGCTGTGATTCAGCAAAGTTACCACTAAATTGCAACAGATAAATGTGCTTACCAATTCACGGAACAAACCTTTCTAAATGCTCCATTCAATGCGATCACGTACGCGAGTAGAAGCCACTCCAACCATGATGGCTTTGGTGGAGTCCGGATCAGAAGCACATAAGTGAATGCGGCGAGGAACAAACAGAACGAAAGAGTCCATGCCCAGAAAGTCGTGATGGGAGCCGTGTAAAATTCATAAAGTCGACGACGAATTTTAATTGGGCGCTGGAAACAGGACATTTTGAGCACTTTGGCATCGTATGAGTAGAAAGTAAATTTCAAACATTACCATTCGAGGAAGATTGGCGCCGACAGTCAGTAGGAAATTTGGTCGAGTGTTAAACGGATCATCGCTTTCCTTAGTGACTGCTATCGCTCCATGAGACAACACACCTTAACCAGAACGTGACTTATAATTTGCTCTTTTGCTTTGGGTGAAATCTGGGCCCCAGAGGAAAAAAGCCAGTCCTGTTGACCCTTCTTATGGGCGACACGCACTCCACTTCTTCCAATACTTCCACGAATACAAGAGGAGCTCACAATTCTCCGGAACTGTGAGCAAGTGCTCATTTTAAGGCAGGAGGTACGATATTTGGCTGCCGTCGGATATGAAAGTAGAAGTGGCAAATGATGCAGTGCAAAAGGAAAGAGCTGAAAAAGGAAGAATGCCTTGGCCCATCAGATGACTAACCAAAAATCCCTTTTTGCGCGTTGATTTCCGCGCTACACGAGATTCTACGAGAGCTGCGTCACTAACTGAAGGCCTTGCTTTTCCTCACCGCGCTATCTGGTCCTAGCCGGCATCCCGCATAACCAACCAGGCATAAACTGAGCCCTCTACCTGGAGACTGAGCTCTCTACGAAGGCGGCGGTCACAACGAGTGGGGCCTTGTTACGCCGTTGCCGTCGCATCCTTCGCCGCGGAGGCTCTACATTTCTCTCCCCCCTCTCCCACTCCCCCCAGAGACCGAGCTTTCCTTTGCTGCAGACGAATTTCCTCTTCCTCTACATCCAATTTGTCGTATCCCCTGCCTTGAAGTCGTCATCACTCAAATGTGAATCTGTCAATTAACTTGTGAGCCCGAAAAGTGGAAAACTTGACGATCTGAGCGGAAGCCACGAAGCACTGCACTTTTTTAGCCCGGGAAGATTCAAGACTAGTCGAAATGCAACATCGGAAAAATCTTACTATTGGAACCGTAGAGGGATGACTTTCGTTTTGCATCCACCGGTAGAATTCCATTGTGACGATAGGACGGATGCCTAGTCCGTTTTCTGTAGAAATGTGGTGGAGTTGGTGAAGTAGTCGGATGGAACGGGGGTCCTGAGAAGTGACTATGTAAAAAATGACAGCAAAATAAGGATGACAACGTAAAAGCAACTGAACAAAGCTCTCAGGCAAAATTCGGATTTGTGTTATTCACTAAAGCTCCAAGCAAACCAAGCTAACCTCCTTGGAACGTACCATACTCGGCACGATCCTGCTTCCCTGTTTCGCTGATATCCGTGCCAGCATCCTTGATGTGCTTTCGGCGTCTCCTACTGTGGAATAACTGAAAGCAATTCGGACTGCGTACCAGAAGAATAATGAGGAAACTAGATGTATACAGTGCCGTAAAAAACTACTGATTGCCACCATCAAGGCCATATATTGACACAGATAAAATGCAACTATGACAGCGATTACAGAAACTAGCATTGCTGAAGAAGCTCTAACACTTGAAGGCAGTGAACACGATGATTGGAGGGTGGGACAGTCAGTGGACATCATTGGTGGACACCTTTCAGCGAGCCGGCGACTGTGGTTGGGAACACCCCAATGCCCTACCGTCAATGACGCTCCATGAAGTCATCGAAACTGCTCAGCCTTCGAGCCATCGGCTCACCGCCCTCAAAGCATAAAACATGGGGCATCCCAATTCGATAGAAACTCTGGAATGCGCCACAAGTACATATGACTTGTGTCCTTAGTAACGCAGTAGCAATTGGATGGCTATGTAACTCAAAACATAACTCGCGGCTTAAACAACCGGAGTGCAGATCGGAGTGTTCCCCCTCCCTTCTCTCAGACGAATCATTTACAATAACCCCAATGGAATTAAATGGTGTGCAATTCGCATCTTCCTACATTTGATGCCTATTTTCAAGCTTTGTCAAATAAGATGACCATTAAAAGCAAAAAAAATAAATAAATAAATAAACAAAGGATGAGTGTGTCGCAAAACAAACCGAAGCGATATTGAGCGACTGAACACTTCCATGTGATACCCGCCGGCTACGCTTCGGATCCTTGTCAGCATCGACCTGAGAAAAATATAATGAGATAGAGTGAGGCAAAACTTGTCTCCTAAAGTCGGACCTTATCATCATCTTCTTCGTCTTCGAAGCTGCTGCCACTGGAATCTTCGGAAGAGCTCGAGCTTGAGCTGGACGAGCTACTGCTCTCATTGAGATCCTGTTCATGTTCTGCTGCAGTCTGCAACTCTATCGAATAGATATTTGGAAACGTGCCATAAAGGTTGTGCACACGAAGTGGGCGAAATAAATAGACGATTCTAGTGTAAATCAAAGATTAGAATGAAGGTCGAAGAAAGGGAAACTGACCTAGTTGAGGGACCCACGGACCTCCTGAGGGTGCGAACTGACGCGCAATTCGCATGGAAAAATTTGACCTCGGCGACCTATCATGCCTCAAAGCTGGCGGGTCTGGCGATCTCCGCCCACCGATCATCTGATCACTCGCCGTAGTTCAATACGTGGCGAGTGATTAGATAGCTGAGAGAGCGTAGTGTTGAGAGGGCACAGCGATGAGAGTCGCATCAATGCTCAAATCAACGGGCAAGGAAGGGGTCCCATTTCTCGGGTTCTGGGCCGTTTCTCATGGTTCTTCCTTCTTTCGTGTACCACTCACCATCCCTAGGTTAATTTGAAATGGGTTGCTTTTTCATCGTGAATTCGTCCTTTAATCAAAGCGGGGAGAATACTCAATAACCAATTATTTTCACCACGAATCCACTATCCTATCACGATTCTAGTTTTGACTAAATGAAGGGTTTCAGGAAAGGAGCTTAGGAAAAAAGACCTGCCGAAGCTAAATGGTAACAAATAATGCGAGCAAGACTGGAAGAAATTCGCACCAATACAGTCGTGACTTCATCAAACCCTAGTACCCGTAGTTAGCGAAGTGTAACCCAAGCCGATGAATAAAAGACTTCCTGTCGATACAAAAAACAGATTTGAAACTGTAGATCCACCAACCAAACACTAAAATCCTTCACCTGGGTTGTGCAAGAAGTTCCTCTCGTGTCTTGAACTCCAGCATGAAAATAGAGAATGGAAACAATAATCCGCAGAGCACTTTCAGGTTTGAATGGCTGAAAAGGTAGTTTAAGTGCAGGCTAAAATTTCATTCATACTGTTGTTAATCTGACCTTCGTATCCTCAATCCTCCATGCCATAAATCTGCTAGCAAAATTTGACAGCTGAAAGAGAGCCATACACTCGAGAAGGAAGGATGAGCAAAACTATATAATAAGGTTATGCCGTACCATGGATGTGCAAGGAACTGCTTATTGTTAACCATAACGGCTAGCGAAAGACATGTCTGACAGCCCCAATTCGACAGTTCATAGGTCAGCAGCTGGAACAATCATGAAAAGCTTGTAGCCAAGCGATCATTCCTAAATAAATTACCTGCAGCGTTTGAGCGTCGTCTTGGTGGTAGCAGTGCTCCAGAAGCTCTAACGATAGCGTACGGAATTCCCTGAAAAAAAGCTTGGTAATTCCTATAAAAAATCGATAAAGCCGAAATGAAAAAAAATTACTCAGCATATTTCTTCAGCTCGTCAACAGATTTCTAACCTCAAAGATAGTCTCAGCGCTTCGGTAAGTGCCAGCGCTCTTATGATAGGCGGCACAGCGACAAGAAGCCTTAATCAGCATTGGCAGAACCTCGCGACATTGTGAGAGCGAAAATGAAGGATTAGAAATGATAGTACCTTTGCCAGAGCTTCTTCACCGTGCTGCCAAAGACACATGGCCATTGCCTGACGTTTCGTCAGAACTGCCCATAGGAGTAGTTCACTGAACGGGTATCGGAATTCGAATTCTTTCAGTCGTGAGCCCTCTGAGCCACCCGTATTTGATAGATCTGAGCAATAGAATTCTACTGACGTGAATGAAAGCTATCAATCTTGGAAATAATAGCGAAGGATAGGATGGTTGAAGACAAAGAATCACCTTAGCAAGCAAACTGGGCACCTACCGTATCAAATTCAACTAACAGCAATTCCAGAGAATCGCCAATGTTGCTCGGTCGCATTGCCATTGGATTCTGCAAATGCGATTCTGAAGTGCTTCGATGGACATGTCAAGTAAAACCCAATAATAATAGGATTCTAGAGCTACGATTCGCATCCAGCTGGAAGGGGCATGAGGTCGATGAGCAGCGCTACTTCCTGCGCCAGCTTATCAGGTCAGCGTCATTGAAAGAATTTGCCCAGCAGCCAAGCGGCTTGCTAATCCGTCTGGTTTGGCTAATTAGCTATAGACTTGCTTAAAAGGTTGAAAACAAAGACTGTTTCATCGGCTGGAGCCTGCAAGTCATTGCATAGGTCATGCCGTTTTCAAATGAAATACCATTCTGAAGTGGAAGAGGAACGCGTGGCGCATCCCAAAAAGGGATTGATGAACACTGTGCTTTGTGCTTTGACACCCTTTGGTCTACTTTCAGAAAACCTGAAGTCTACTGAGGCCCTCCTCTAACATGAGATTAAGCATTTAATTCCTTGTCTGCTTATCCAATGAATGAAAACACTATGACTAGAGAAGCTTCCGACATTTGTAGGTCCGTTTGGGAGAAGCGCCGTGCATCAGACCTGTATGCAGGCTTGCAACGGCGTTTGAATACAATATGGTCTGATATGGCCCATATAATGATTTGTGCGGGGGGGGGGAGGCGGGAGGGGGGGGTCGATAGGACTGACTTATTTATACCGTCTGTTCTTTCCTAAACCTTGTTTTCCAATCAAGCGACCGCAGCAATGATCGAGAAACAGAGATCGATAACGGGTTGGGCTACCCCAGGACTGCCCCGCCATCTTGTGGTTTACAGAATTAAATACTTCGTAGAAACAGAACCTTAGCATTGGTACAATGTGGACCGAGCCCTGTAACCCGGTCTTCCATCAAACATGAGAGAGCTGCATGTGAAGATCAAAAAAATGGCTACAAATTGATAGGAAACGTAGTCGCGACAGTATCACCGGGTTCTATTCAGTAACCAGAACACACTGAAAGGTGAGAATGGAACAGCAATAGACACATTTCCTTCTTAAATCAGGATTTCTGGCCGCCGCTAGAATACCACTGAAATTAGCCATTACCCTTCACGACCAAAACAGAAACTACAGGAATTTGACGATAGAACATTCCCAAATGAGCACAATTCTGAGGTACAAGAACATATTTCCATTGATGCAATGACAATTCTCAGTGAATCTTCCCCGATAAGTTGAAGTATCTACAAAAAACATACATCTCTTCGAAAAGCCGATCGCCACAGGATATGATTGGAAAGCGCACGGCTACCGCTGACTGCCGCTACACCTTCAGCTATTGGTTCCGCAGGTGGAGGTGGTGCAAATCCACCAAGAAATCCACTTGGCTCTGTTGATTGGCGTGACATGGCACCTGATCCACCACGAGAGCGAGCCGTACTGCCATTACCTGGAGGGACTCCTTTGCCACCGCTTCCTCGTCCCTGAAAAATTTGTGGCCATATAAAAAAAACGACGAGCAGTTGGCTACCATGAATGCTGTGAAAGAAAAAAAAACAAATTCTGATGAAACAAATAAGATATGAAATCTCAACGAACCCTGAATTTCTTCATAAAGGCGCTATATTTCGAACGGAATTCAGTCGTGGTATATGACGATTTGTACGCGTTCCCCATCAACTTCTCAATCACGAGCCCGATATGAGGTAGTCTGAAATACGATCTTGATTGTAGAAAATACTTACTATTGTTAGAGTAGCGCAATGAGTGAAAACTTGCAAAAAGGCCAAGTAAAAAATGAACAAAAAGTTGTAAATGCAATAGTAAATAAAAAATAAACAATAATAATAAAATATTCAATAATAAAAACAAAATAATAATAAAAATATAATAATAATAAAACAAATGAAAAACAAATAACAAGGAGATCGAGCACAGAAAACGCACTTGTATCGATATCCTTGTCGTACCTTCACCACGTCTCTTACGATGTAGTACAGGGTGTTAGGAGGTCCTTTGTCCTGAAATGTGGATTTATGAAACTTGCGGAAAGGAGAGGCAAGATGGAAGCAAGAAATTTCTCGGGAAGACCGAATGCGTGATTCCAGCGATTCTTTTGGAGGGAAGAAATCGCTCCCATAACATATTTTGGGAATAGGAGTGTGATAGGGTATAACACAATTACGTAATTACCGTATTGTAGAGTTCTTCCAGTCGACCAATAGTGAGAAACCGTTGCATATTGACTCCGTTCTCCAGTAAAAGACGGACGAAGTCAACACGGTCGTTGATCAGTGCTTCCATCATAGCTCCATGCAAAGCCGATTGAGGCCATTCCTGGAGCCAGCGTACTTTTATGGAACCGACACTAATCGCCATGAGTGGGAAAAATATTTCGATTGCATGGTGAAAAGGTCAAAGCAATCATAATAAAGGCTGCAAGGTATTGAGTAAAGTAATTTGAAGGTAAGGAAGGGGAGGGGGCATAGCTGCGCTGAAATTTGAGCTTTGTGACTATCCAAATTTCCACACCAAACAAAAGCATTTATCGTTCCATTAGATATGTCCCTGAGTCATCTGAGTCCACTCAGAACTATCATACTCACTGTCTTGAACCGCATTCACAAAGGTAAACTATCGCACGAATCTACTCATGGACAAAGTTGCTGAAGTGGAACTTGGAAAACTTGGTAAGAAACCTCTGGCATTCCTGTCCGTCTTTTAAGTTCGCTCTTCAATGGAAAAATTTCACTGAGTCAACTTTATCCAAAATAGTAAATACCTACCTGTCCAGAGGTGAAAATGTCGGACCTAGCTATATCTACACGACTCCATGCTAAAGCTAGAGCTAGCTGATCGGCCGGAGATAAATTTTGGCCCTGAAGATTGTCCAAAATATACCTCTTCGGCAAAACGTGAAATCCGGAAAAACGTACCTTCAGGAGAGCGCTGAGTATCGCGTGATCGACATCCTGTCCACCTTTCTCGCCGAGTCGGAAAACTGTCATCTGGAAAAGGCGACAGTACTCGAGATCCTATCTACTGGAAAAGACTTAAAGGGTACCAAATGTTTTTGCTGTGTACACATAATCAATTCGGTTACAACTTTATCCGCAGTAGCACCACCGCAGTCAAACACTCGCTGAACCAGTTCTGCTAGTTGAGGGCGGACACCATCTGGGAATGAGCTGAAAGTCGCCGTTAAATGTCCGCATTTCTTCCGCACAAGCAATTTCCGCCAGAAGCGTGAAAAGAAGCAAAAGAAAAAGAATACTTAGAAAGTGAAAAAAAACGATAATGAGAAAACCAAATAACGATTTCTCAAGACAGAAAACACACCCATTCTCTCGAACCGTCTGATGGGCAAAGGCAAGAAGATCAGCCGCTCTACCACTTCCATCACAAACGACCACAGGTACCCGAGGAACGCTGAAGAAACAAACTGAATTACCTATGACGCTGAGCAACAAGTTGAGTCACATCAATGATAATTGGTCGGTGGTTAAAAGGGATTTTTCTCCTAAACCTTAGTAGAAGAAATTGCGAAATTTCTGGTCCAAGTTTTGATGGAAAAATTTGCATCTTCAAATTTCAAGATATACCTTCAAAAAGCCAATGATTAATTGTTAGAGCCCTCGATAATAGCAAATGTAAAATAGCAAAAGGGAATAGATGCACTAATGTAACTGGTTGGAAAACTACGTAGTAGAAGCGTTGGCGTCTCACTTTGTAACGTAATCCAACACCGATCTGATGGTACAACTGCCACCCTCGAGAATCACACAAACAACAGGTACACTCCGTGATCCACCAGAGATCTTCTGCTTCTGCGCTATGTAATTCTCCAGCCGCTTTCGTAAGACCACCTCTGCACCATATCTGAATGGAAACGTTAGGAGGACAAAAAATGGGCAAATAAAAAGGTAACATTTTTCTAAATAGGCTTGAACAAAACCACATCATAACACACGAATTTTTCTATTTATGTTCAGGCCAGAGCGGTAACGCTGTAGTGAAAAGTGGCACTATTTTCACGAGCGCGGTGTGGAGTCAAGTCCTGGGCCGCCCTGCTCAACTTCCAGATGGACACATAAAAGAGAGAAAAATGTTAAATTTCATAAAAAATCACCTGCCAACGCTTCCATTGTCCACCAACAAGAAATACGAATGTCGATTATTCAACGCTGTGAATCGTGTCTTACTGGAGAATGGATAGTACGGCACGCAGACGTCCTGAAAATAATGCAAAAATCCAATTTAAAAATTAATTTTTTTCTATTGATTAAATAGCAACAGCGTGAACATCTCAGCAGAAGTCTTTGCTTTGACACGTGATCTATTCCGATACAGGGGACTTATGGCACACGAGAGAGCAGTAGCCTACGGGGGCATCGTGGTGGCGATACATTTGAAACCATGTGAAAGATGTCTTTTTTGTTAGAAATGGATTGAGCCTAGGGGGAAGGAGAGACTCCTAGGTGTTCCTGAGCTACTTTCATTTCCCCAGAGCTCCTGTCTCCCCTTGAGCTTGGTCGTGGAGGATGTCCCTGTATATTGCGATAGCGCCCGCTACTGTGTTGTCAACGCGTACTGTTGCCTTTCATGACTTCATTTTTGTAAAAAAGGAACTCAAAACAAAGTGAAAGCGTGAAGAAAAAGCGTTTGGCTTGTTCGATCGGTTCGTAGAATGCGCCACAAAATCCATGGATATTCCGAATAGCTATAACGTTCGAATGTTGAACGGCCTAAACAATGATTGCCAAGGTCAGCCAGCATATTAGCTGATGTTGTTAGGGACGAAGAATAAAGCATTCAGCGTTGATCACTCCCTTGTTAAGATGTGCCATGCATTCCTTCCAGAATTCTAGTATCATTTTCAAGGCGATCTGGCCTCATATGCAATTACTTGCTAGGGCCAGCCGATGTACAAGTTACTTTTAGCCTCCCAGACAATTTTGGTATCGATTAACCTACCCTGGAGGGATGGAAGGCTTGAAAAACCAAACCAAAACAACCCAGGGTTCGATCCCGGACTACGCGTATCGTAAGCGGTGTCATCCG
>MU882731.1:0-17768 GCA_036418205.1 Ostertagia ostertagi
TGGAGTATTTTTGCGTGACGTCCCTGATAATTCATCTTGCCCTGGTGTACATCAAGGCGTTGCTCTAAAAGAGCAGCTTTTATGTTGAGTAAGTTCATTTTCCGTTGTAGATTGTTCTATCCTCCACTAGGGATATGTTATAGTGTTTTCCGTTGATGTCATTGCGCCACTTTACTTCCTATTAAGATATATCCGTATCACATCTTCAATATGAAACTTATAAAACGAGGAATAGAAAAGAACGGGCCGGGGTGAGTTCCATACGTTATTTACGATGTTTGCTTCGTAAATTCTGTTTTCAAATTCTGTTTTTTTGCAAGCGGATATAATTGCTAAAGTTGGTTACTGCAAAGATTCCTTGATAAATGTTTTTTCGGAGGTATTGAAATAGCTAACCACTACATTACAGATATGTCGCTCTCATCCCGGAAGATTCCGAGGACATGTGGCATATATACAATCTGATACGTGTTGGTGACGTTGTCCGCTGTAAAACTATCCGTAAGGTCAGTTCTGCGTACTTCTCCCATCATAGTTACGATTTAGCTAGTCCATTCCTTTCCTACTTCATCAAAATGCCTTTTCTCAGTATTCGTCGAACCGTGTGCTGCTGTAGTTGGAGGGTAGCAGCTGCTGCAGCACTGCGCGATTTGCCGTTCTCTCAGTGGGGAAGTGTAAGCTTCGCACAGTCGAGCTTTTCACATATCTCGAGTACTTACCCTAACCCTATTTCCTGAGCCGGTACATCTCAACTGGCTCATCTCGCATTTACGTTATTACGCTCGCATTAAGGTCCTCTCGCTGAGGCGACGTAGACTACGACAGTCCGCCTCCTGCTCTCGAACAAGAGCACCTCAGAATTCTATTCTGTATCTTGATAAGCAATATGCGCATGTTTCCGAGTGTAGGACTCTTGCTGTGATGAGAGTTGTGGCTCACGGGGGCGTCAAGCGCCTCTTTCGACTCCTTGACGATCTAGCGTGCATTCCTCTCCCTGACTGACAGATATTCATGAGCCACGGAGAGTGGGTGTAGTTAAGCTATTCATCATTCTGCAAGGTGGTAACGTACGCGGCCACGTCTTTTCTCTGAAAGAAGGGCTGCGCCCGCTTCCCACTTTTTGTTGACGTTTGATATTTGGCCCCTTACTTTCTATGACCAGTTTCCGTAGGTACACATCTGGAATAACCGCTTGACAGTGCCTTCTCGAAAGCTTGCTGAATCAGCGATTCTTCCACATGAAATTGGTCTACTTCAAAAAGAAGGTTCAAATCAAGAAAAATGGCGAAGAGAGAACTTCGGGCTTTTCTGTTCATGCGGTTTGTTGACTTCTGTCAGCCATGAGGCTAGGAAATTCAGCGTTTTGTAGAGCTGTCTAGAAGCTCTCACACATCCGCACTATTGCAGCATCTCTGCTTTTTTTCATTTCCTTTATAACGGCTTAGTTTTAGAACTACACAAAGCGTAATTTGGTCATCTACCCTCTTGCTCTTTGGTTGGCAGAAGTCGAACAACCGGATCAGGCGCGTGTGCTTAGTTGCGGCAACGGTTGAGCCTCGAACCAGTACTGCTATCAACATCGAAATATACTGTAATATATTGTAGAAGCGGCAGTTGATACAAATACATAGTCGTTTCAACTCTGCAAGGAATCTTATTTGTAGGTAGTCACTGAGACATCAACTGGCACAACTTCTAGTCAGCGAATGCACACCGTACTTACGATAAATGTGGAAGCAATTGATTTTGATCCTGGAGCAAATGCTCTTCATCTGAAGGTCAGTTCCTAAAATAGCTCACTTATGAGAACCCATGTATTTGTCATTGTTCCAGTTAGAAAAATTTTCGTTGACACGTTTCTAATTCCATGCCATTCCGTAGGCAAATTTCTTTTCTAAACTGAAGCCTTTCAATCAGTAGGGCCTACAGGTACTGAACAACAGTTTTGTAGGACGTTTGTTCACGTCTGAGATAGTCACATACAGCACCAATAAAGTATGAAAGTTGAAAGATAGTAAAAAGTAAAAGCGAATGGTTTGCAAGACTGAAGCAGACGAAAGAAGAATAGGCTGAAAATTTATTGATAGTCATGGTTTTACCATTGCACAGTGGACCGAAAGCGTTTACAGGGTCGAAACATTCAAGAGAACGATCTGGTGAAACTCGGAGCCTATCATACCCTAGATTTGGAACCTAATCGAAAGTTCACTCTGGAAAAGACTGAATGGGACACAATCGATTTAGGTTCATTTTTCTTTCATGTTTCGTGTGATTTCCTTAGGGAAATCATGTTTTTTGTGATCATTTTCATTTACATTTGGTGGAATCTTTACATGACCTTGTGAACTGCATCTCCAATAATTTTAAGAGCGCCTCGACACTGCACTTGATCCGACTGCTCAGGCAGATGTTGCTGCTGTTGTTCTTCATGAGGGAATGGCTCATGTCTGTCTTCTCACTCCTGCCATGACTTTAGTGCGAGCGAAAATTGATATGCAGGTATTTGTAGTGGTTCATGAATGTCTACTGATCAATGAATCAACTGATGAGCTCTCGTCATTTTTGTTATGTTCAGATTCCTCGAAAACGAAAAAACTTCACTTCTCAGCATGAGAAAGGCATCCAACGGTTCCTCGACGCGGTTTCTGCGGCGTTTTTGCGACACGTCAATTTCAATGTGAGATGCTTACCTTACTGCCTGTAGCTTCAAACTTACTTACTTACTTACTACTTAGATGGCTCGTCTTCACTCCATGTGCGAGCCACCGCACAGATTCCATTCGTTTCGTCCTCTCGCTACCGTCATCCACGATACCTTTCTTCCTTGACGGCCACGAGTTTCCATAGCGGACTTCAGAACGTTAACGAACACGTCGGCCCATCTAATAGGTGGTCTCCCTAGAGGACGCTTGTGGTCTCTAGGGATCCACTCTATTGTCCTTCTCGTCCACCTGTCGTCAGTTCTCCTCATGATATGTCCGGCCCACCTGTGTTTTGCCTTGTAAGCGTATTCCACAGGATCTCTGAGTCGAGACATCACCCTCATATCTGAACTACGAAGTCCTGCTCGATGTTGTGAGCGCCTGTTGTATTTTAGAAGACACCTCTCTACGCTCTGTGCGTTACTCGAAGCGTATTTGTGGTGGCATTCGTATCGGCCCACGTTTCTGCAGCGTAACAGAGCGCAGGAAGCACTGTTTGATCAAAGAGATGGGCTCGCAGGTCTACATCTGAAAGATGGTCAGTGGCCTCTCTGATAGACCCGAATGCAGACCAGCCCGCTCTCTTTCTCCTGTCCAGTTCCTCCTTGAGATCATTGTTCATGTTTATCGAGCGTCCTAGGTACACGTACGAATTGGTTTCCAGTATCTGCAAACCATTTATCGTCATGTGATGTTCTTCGCACCAGGAGTTCTTCATAAACTGTGTCTTCTTCCGATTGATTCGTAGTCCAATTCTACTTCCAGCTTCGTTAAGTTCGTTGAGCATCGTCTCTGCTTCAGTGATAGAATTCGAAAATAAGACGATGTCGTCTGCAAATCGAAGGTTGGATAGGAATTTTCCATCCACTCGTATGCCCCTCTCGTCCCAGTCGAGCGACTTCATGATCCACTGCAACGCCGCGGTAAACAGCTTCGGCGAGATAGTATCGCCCTGCCTGACGCCCTTCTCGATGGGGATGGTTAAAGGACGGTCAAACAGTTGTAGCGTCGTTGAGCAGTGTCTGTAACAGTCAGCTAAGATGTTAACATAGGATGACTCCACTCCTTGGTCGACCAGCGCTGACAGGATGGCGTTCGTTTCGACGCTGTCAAAGGCTTTCTCGTAGTCGACAAAGGTCAGAACGAGAGGCATATGGTATTCACGACAGACCTCTATTACTCTCACGACAGTCTGGATGTGGTCCATGCAGCTGAATCCCTTGCGGAACCCAGCTTGCTCTACTGGTTGCGCTTCATCCAGTGTACTCGAGATGCGCGTTAGAATGATCTTCGTAAAGAGCTTGTAGAGCACGCTCAACAAGCTGATTGGTCGGTAATTACGAAGATCTTCTCTGTCACCCTTCTTGAATAGAATGACAGTGCGCGAAGTTCTCCACTGGTCCGGAATCCTTCCCTTTCGAAGATAGGACGTCATATGGGCTGCCAAAATGGCATGAAGTGAGTGTTTCCCTGCTCTAAGGAAGTCGACCGAGATCTTATCGGGTCCGGGAGCAGTTCCCTTCTTCATGCTGTCGATGGCAACTCGGACTTCTGAGGTAAGGATCGTAGGTGGTCGGGGGGCAGTGGGGATAACAGGGTCTGGTACGGGTGTGGAGGAGCGGAATAGACTTGTGTAGAACGTTTCCGCTATAGATTCCATCTCCTTTCTAGAAGTAGTGAGGGTTCCGTCCTCTCTCAGGAGAGCAGAAAGTGGTACGCGATGATCGGTGAGGTCCCGCTTGCACTTCTTTATACTTGATCTTCCTTGTGCAGCTTCGAGGATTTTTCTTTGCCTGAACTGTCGTATGTCCTCCTGCAGCGCTATTCTGCAACTGGTGTCAGCAATCAGTCGCTCGAGGTGGGTTGCATTCGGATCAAGTCGCAGGCTCCTTTCGCTTACTCAAGAGTTCTCTCGTTGACGTCGAGATGCGTTCGGAGCTCCTTCGCTGAGTAAGAGAAGCCGCATCAGCACAGGCTTGAAGTCCCTCGAGTAGCAATTCGTAATCCTTCGTTGGGTCCTCATCGATCCGCCACAAGTGTTGGGAAAGGCACTCGTTCAAGATGTTCTCATCGTACACGACCGATCTTCTTGTCTTCGGGCGGTGCAAGGCTCGTTTTTCAAGCCTGGTAGATAGACGAATTTTCGCCCGAAGAAGCCGATGATCAGATCCGGTACAGAAAGATGGCACTACAGCGACATCACAAAGGCACCGTCTCCTGTTCGTAATAATGTGATCGATCTCGGCACGTGTCGTGCCGTTGGGTGATTCCCATGTCCAGCGGCGATGTTCCTTCTTCTCGAACAAAGAGTTACCGTGGAAGAGACGAGTCGCGGACATGAGCCCAGCAAGCCGATTTCCGTTTTCGTTCCTTTCGCCAATCCCAAACTGGCCAATCCTGTCTTCTTTTTCTTCCACCTTACCGATCCTCGCATTGAAGTCTCCGACAATGAATTTATAGAAGGACTTCTCGGTGCGGATGACTTCCTCCAGCTGATCGTAGAATGCGTCTAATTCGGAATCATCAGCGCCCATGTGTGGTGAATAGCAGCTGATGATACAGATGGACTTTTGACGCCGCGGCTGAAGACGGAGGATGGCAAGGCGAGGAGAGAGGATTTCGTAGGAGTCAACGTGTTGGACGACAGATGGGTGAACGACGAACCCGACGCCACCGATGTTTCGCGATGGAAACTTCAAAATTAGAGCTTATTTTCTAATCAGAACCGGAACTTGACTTTCAATTTTCGCAGCTTCATAACCCTCTCTATTCGGTAGAATTTTTAATTGTGTTGACAAGCCTTTTGAAAATGTAACGATTGCTGCTTCCAAAATATTACAGCTTATTAAATGCGTGCTTATCGCAAGTCGAGGTTTTCTGAAAGAGCAGTTCATGGATCACCTGCTGAAGTACGCTGAGCCAAGGCTAAAAAGGTATTCAGGAAACAGTTTGAAAATCGCTTTTTGATGCTATGTGTCGCTTTTTTTAGATAACAACTGAACAACGTGCAAAGTTCATGCTGACACATTCTAGCAGTGGTTTTAAACACGCTTTGAAAGAGGTACTTGAAGACCCAGCCGTAGCTATTCGACTAGCTGACACTAAGGTAAGATTTTATGAGTTGAGTTAGACTTCATAAAATGTTCCTTCCTTTCTTGAATCTTTTTGGACTTTAACTCTTTAGGCCTAATTTTCCGAGCTTTTTTTCAGCATAAAACATTCACACATAGGTGGTTAGGGTACGTAGGCAGGTGTGTTTATAAACAAAATAGTCCATATATGCTGTTTGGGGTATACTCAGTAATCCAATGATCGATGTACCGTCGATGGGGTGATCCATATATATTTCTCATTTGAGTCCCTAAAGGGATCCTTCCGGAAAATACTTGCATTCCTTCCCAACTAAGAGTGTCAGTTCTGATCACTGGAGACAATACAAATTTTCACGTACTAAGATTCAGTTTCCAAAGCGAATCAAGCTTACGAGTACCACGGCTCCCAGACAATACCTAACCATTTTGGGCACGCGCAAACGCGGCCGAGTTGATAGGTGCCCGCGAACTCAGCACAGCACTGTTCGCGGGCACCTCGAGTGCGTTTTCAACGGTTCGCGGGCACAATCGACTCGGCCGCATTCGCTGCGGCCGCGCTCAATGGTTAGGTATTGTTTATTGATAGTGGAGAATAGAGACACGTAATAAAATATTAATGGCAGTCGAAATTGAGTGTCCCAGTGGCAAACAGTAACAAAAAAGCCTTAGTAACTGAATTTGCAGCATCGTGCCCCGGAAGCGTTTCCGCGTCAGCATTGAGACAGGTGTCCGGACTGTCTTTGTGACCGCGGTGTCGCAAAAATTGGATGCTTAGCATCCTTCCGGGCGGTATTCAATCCTTCCCCCAGGGGAACCCCTCCTCTGATTCAATCCTCTGGGGGGACAAAAAAGGGTTGCGTCATAGGACCTAGCATACCTCTGTGTTTCTACCTGCCAGACAGTTAGAGCAGCGCTACTACCTCCACTGATGAAGCACTCTTTCCCCTGAGGGGTCGCGCTGCTCTAACTGTCTGGCAGGTAGAAACACAGAGGTATGCTGACCTATGCAACCCTTTTTTGTCCCCCAGAGGATTGAATCAGAGGAGGGGATATATCCCCCTGGGGGAAGGATGCCGCCCCGGTTTTTTCCGAAATTGCTACCAGAACAAATGATAGAGGGTGAGATAGAATCATGATGGGAAGGATTCCTTAAAGCCGCGTTCATAGTTCGCGACTCCACAGATTGGGATAGTGCGCAGACTGTGGAGAAGATTTTATTGACGGGGAGATTAGGATAGTAGTAGATTAGGTTATAGTAGGAGAGTAGGATAGTGCGCTGACAAGATTAGATACGTATCGATTGAAATCGCTGGAGAGTAGGATTACGATATTACGATAGTAGGATAGTAGTAGAGTAGGAGATTAGGATAGTAGTAGAGATTAGGATAGTGCGCTGACAAGATTAGATATGTATTGATCTATTCGCTTGAAGTCGCCCAATCTACTACTCTCCAGCGATTTCAATCGATACGTATCCAATCTTGCGCAATCTCCTACTCTACTACTATCCTAATATATCCTATCGCCTACTATTTTAATCTCCTGAGTAGCGATCTATGAACGCGGCCTTGCTGCTCAAATCATTTCTTACAACATGGACCTATGTCATGAATTGAATTTGAAAACTGAGGACTTTGTCGCAATTCAGTGACTTGTTTTCTGTGGAGAACACGTGAGTTCTCCAGGGTAAAGTAAGAGAAAGTAGGAGATTACAGGTCTTCTCGCTTCATTTAATGCAACTGTTATCCAAAGCTAGCATACTCACTAATCGCTACCATTTTAAGGCACAAGCTGAAGTGAAGGCGCTCAATACTTTCTTCGAACTTATGTCAACAGAGCCAGATCGGGCCTTCTATGGTTACAAGTAAGATTTTTCGAATTTACGGATCTAGTTTATTCGCTTCTCAGTTTTGCCCTGTAAGCATTCTCAGGGCTTATTAAAATGTGAGGTTTGGTCCACTCCGCTCTGATACCTGTACTCTTTCGGCTAGCGCAGTCCTCATATTATTGTTTGATAAAGGTCACTGAGGTCATTAGACCTAGGAAAATGAAAGCTTTTTCTCACGTCCTGGAGTTTTCTTTTTTCCTATGAAATGCTTATGCCTTGAAGTTTACCTTAAATATGGAGCCTGAAAAGAAGGTCGTCCTTCTGTCGTCCATTAATTATTATGAATGGCTCTAGATTAAAAAAGAATGTTACAGACACGTGTTAATGGCCAATAAGGAACAGGCGATTGAGACGCTATTACTTTCGGATTCACTCTTTCGATCGCAAGACCTAGCAACGAGGAAACGTTATGTAGCACTTGTGGAAAGTGTGCGGGAACAGGTGAGAGTCTCCCTGACAGTAAGGCATACTCTCGCAACCATAGCATGACCCTGACCTGAGAGAAAGGTGTTTCCTGCCCTGATCTCACTGATCTCGTTTATTTTGTTGTTAATGTGCGAAATGCATGGCTTAGACACAGCGATGCATCGAAATTTCATAGTAGAGTGGTAGTAGATCAGAAGGTGAAATGTTCTCTTCTTCAGGTCTCATCCAGTAAGGGAGCTTATGGTGCCACAATTATCCTTGACGTAATCCAAGAAGGGAACCCTATTGTGGGTGTAAAAACGGAAGCGAAAGGGTTCACGCAACCCGGGGGTTTCCTCCCCTGTAGAAATGGAGTTCCGTAAGCGACAGCAACACCATACCCTCGCATTGGATGACACTTTTTTATGTGTTTGTCGCACTTCCTTCTGAAATTGCACAACTCGGGTTGAGTTGGTCACCCTAGTGAGGGTATGGGCAAATCACCTTTCTCAGTATCGCACTCCTAATAATTTTATGGGAGAGCCAGGAAATGGGGTCTAGAAGCTGTCATTTTAGGATCATACATATTATCGTTAATTCAGCAATTTCCTGTAGTTTATATGTTTGAACCACTATGCTAGATCACTGAAAATTTCAAAAGATTTCCAGCTTTTTCTATTACAGAATGGTACTGTGCTAATATTCTCGTCAATGCACGTGTCGGGTGAGCAGCTGAGCCTTATTACTGGGTGTGCGGCCATTCTTCGTTTTCCAATGCCCGATATCGAAGACGATGCATTGAGTGATGAGGAACACCCGTAATATCTGCTGAATTCAACCAAAAAATACTATTGCGAAGCGACGAGGGAGAGCTCGAGGATCCTCTTGAAGGATTAAAAATTTAAATGTATGACCTATGGATTGTTAGGCAATTAGGCATTGTTGTTCAATACCATTCATTGCACTCTTGGTCTGCTTATACGTCAGTCTACTCTTTCATAGTAAGTACTATTCGCACAAGTGATGTCAGCACCAAGGGTGGGGTTACCAAAATTAGTCCTGAACTTTTTCAATAAGGCATGTAGACGAAGAAGTCAGTACCACCCACATTTGCAAAGAGAATTACTGAAATAAAAAATGGAGTTTCTTTATGGTATGGGGCTTTATCTAAACTGAGGTCCAGCTGTTTGCCCGATTGCCTTTATGACGTCGGATTTCCTTTTACGCGCAATTGATGCTGATATTACTCAAGGTGGTGCGAGTTATTCTTTGGGTGTATACTTTGTTTCCTTTTGACGAGGTTTTCCTGTAGGTAATCTTTCAGAACGGTGAGTTGCTTGTAGAAGCATAATTTATGTAGGCGATCAGTCGTTGCGGTGCATGGCGTTTGTTGAAGGCACATGGCGCGACGTCCGCCGGTTGTCTTGCTGAATATTGAAGAGTGTTTCAACGACCGAGAATTATCTGAAAACTGTAGGTTTGTGTTCTAGTGTGATGGTTAGTCATTTTTCGACCAGAATCGCGTTCATTATTCGTTTATACAATAGAAAGCTTGTGTCAGTTGATTCGATTACCTTATAGCTTCTCCTATTCCACCTTATATCCTTTCTTACTTAATACTAGTTGAATTGGATGCCGGTTGCTTGTTAACCGGTCGAAATTTTATTGTTGTTGTTAGGGTTGTTGTCAATTTTTCTTTGTTTTGTTGTTCCTCGATCAAGCTTCTCTTTCGCTTCGCTCATCACCACTGTCTTCCTCTTGTGCTATGCCGCCTTTCACATTCTTCTGTGATCGAAGACGTTATTTATTACCAGTTGAGATGGTTTTTGTTCTTAAATATAGTATAAGCTTCAATCATATAATTGAAGGCATATAGAGCCAAATAGGCCGACTCTTACGGGCAGAAATCGCCAAATAAGGGTCGCGACGTGCTTATTATGCGGTGACCTAGATATTGAGTGTTTGGTTACGCAGAAATAAATAATTGTTTCTTCGATTTATTCATCCGATTCGCTGAAGTTGCGAATCTTATGGGATCTAGGGAATATCTGCGAAGTGATTTTCGCGTGTTTTTCGCAATTCTGGAACTCTGGTTTGTTTTGAACAGGTCGGGGCAACTCCCTGCTTACCCTCCCTTTCAAAAGCGAGAAAGTGTCGGGTGCAGACCATGCACCACAAGTGACGACGGCCTTCACAAAATGTTAATGTTTTCTGCCAATGAAATGATTAGCCTGTTGCAGTTGTATTCTATCGATTGTCACTAATTACAACTATCATTTACCAGAAATCAGCTATCACTATGAACAACTTCTAACCAGATTTACTTGGAGGCCGTCGTCAGTTGTGGTGTTTGGTCTGCACCCGACACTTTCTCGCTTTTTGAAGGGGAGGTTACTTACCTTGCGATGTTCCGACAGCGTTCTAAAGATAGAGTACCTGGGCATTTGCTGGTTTCCATGAGTGGTATTGCCGGTAATTTTCAAGCGCTGTAGATGGTTCAGATGGGGAAGAAGGTCACGACTTAAGTGGGACACACCGCAAAAAAAAACAAGATGGTATCCTACTGTGACCTGATCTCATTCTAAAATCTGATTGATGTGTGGCGAACATGAACGGAGTTGGGTAATTTGCGACAACTTTTGTGCGGAATGAAAGGCCTAATGAGAGGTGAATCAACGCATCGTGGTAGTCAAGTGAGGACTTGTGAGTCACCCCCTCAGCAATTCCGGCTACTCCAGATCGACTGGTTTTCTCACCCAGATACCCTCAGCTCTTATCCATCACCGCTGAGACCTTGATGGGGAGATTACGGTACTAGAAAGAAAAACTGAAATGCATACAGAGTTATTAGACTGGGAAGAGAGTGATAAGGAAGTATGTTAATGTTATGATCAGTAACACGACAGGTTAGTTCCAAGGGCGCTATCGCAAGGTATGGGGAATACTTCAGGACTAAACCTAGAGGGGCCAGGAAAATAATCCGCTATTGATAGGAAATGATTGGTATATTTTTTAAACAAGGGAGAGCGACAACAAGATAGTGGGGGATTTCGACTGTTTTTATAATGACCAAAATCACAAATAAAAAAACCGGAGCACCGTAGCGGAGTTGCCACCGCTACTTTTTGAACAAACGGGTTTTTTACACTCCGATGAGTGACCGCAACCGTATTCCATGTTGACGAAAGACTATATAAAAAGAGAGAGTGAATGACAACATTGCAAACTGGTTAACTGCACTATTTTTGTAACTGCTTCACAGCTTTTTGAGATATCTGTTTCCAGGCTGCAGAATTCTTCTTGAATTAGCCTGTTATCTTCCATTTCCCCGAGCGAAAATTGTCAGATAATTCGATCCGTTTGCGTCACCACTGCACTGTGAAGCGACTTATCATAGAAAATAAATTACCGTCCCAAATTTGCTTGCATCACGAGTGTACCGTTGCGTTTTCTCCTCCGAGTACACTGTGCTAAACTCACCTATCTATCCCATCCTCTCCACCAATCACTTAACTCAGGTTTGAAAAATTCAAATCCCTGAGTTTCTCCAGTTCTCCACTATTTCTATGGCAAATACATTATTTTTATTATAAAAAATCTTAAACTGACTACATACATACTCAAGAACACAATACGAACAAGAACACCCATAAAGCCATAAATATGCGCACAGCGCACAATATCACGTAAACGGAAATTACAATCTATAGATTTGGTTTCACATCACAACAGTATTCATTAAATTGGCTAGGCCCATGAGAGTAGGAGAAGTCAAACTAAAGACCACACTTATTCCAACATTTGAAAGAATTCACGTTGAAATGAATCCGAGAAGGGACTCAAAGCATGGGGAGTGTCATATGGCCAATTGGATGGCGATGACAACATCGGATCGTCCAGCAACTTCTGATCTTCAAACAGCGATAGCTCGTCCAATTGGCCTGAGAAGTTGGAAGGGCTGGGATAGCACGCAGATGGAGGACTGCATCTTAAATGAATAACTGAATTGCTGTACCCAATATACGGCTGCCAGAGCCTCGAAAAAGTACATACCGTGGTACGTTCAAGACACTCTCATCCACTGGTGATGCAGCCCCGGAAGACGAGCTAGCTGGCTGGCACAGTTCAGTGCAAGCTGTTGGCTGCACATTGAGCTGCTCCTCCTCTGGCAGTTGCTGGACGAGCTGGTCGAGATCGAATTCGAGGTTCTACAAGAAGGGTTGTCAATGTGAATGGTGAATGAAAAACCCTTTCCGTAGTGAAAAGGTCAGGTCAGCAATTAAACCTGCAGAATTTTTTCTATTACAAAAAGTACACGTAAACAAATTCAATATTTACCTCTTCTGCGAAGTCGTTGAGGATTTTCTCGAGCTCGTCTGACTGGAGCACACCACCCACAGAAGGCTGACCATAAGATGAAACAGGAGATAGAGTGGGACAACCTGTACTCTCGGCAGGAGTCCACTAATGAATGCGGCAGATTCAACAGCCGTCCCACTCTTCTCAGTAATCATCTCGCATGGAATCTCTTCTAACACAACTGGTTGAACGTCTTCAATTTGGCAGGCAACGTCATCAGAAGTGCCTTCTAAGCGAGCCATCAAACTTCGATTCTGTTCAGTTAGTTCGCGATTCTCAGCAACCAGCAGCTCGTTTTCTTGCTTTAGAATCTCATTCTGCTCCAGGAGTTCACGAATAACGTCCTCCAAACGCTGGCTTCGATACTGAAAGTAAACCAATGAGCTTTAAATTTGGAATTTGAGTGTTCCCACTATTTGTCAAAAAGCTCAGAATAAAGTTTAATTGAAATAATCGTGTAAGCTAGAAGGATCATAGCTGTTGTATGCTTTCTGGTGAAATTGCTTTCACGATCTACATTGATTATTTCTTACAATTTTCAATATCATCTCAGCCGCCGTAAACGAATTAGGTACATTTTAATCGCGAGATTTTCTTGGCCAAATCCTTTCAGAACCGACGAATCAAACCACATTCAAAACTGGTTCGTAAGCTGTTCGAATCGGGACCTTCATTCGATGCCAATAACGCTCAAATCCGAAAATGCTGGATCCAAAGCATGCAATCTCTACTCCCTCACTCAGCACAAAAAAGTGCTGAACGCAAAGTCATGCTAACGCCTAGTCGTCCAATAACATACATGTCCGCGATCCCACCTTACACAATTACTTGACGCCACATATATTTGCGGTAATGAGTAACGAAAATTCTCGGAAATGCTACTGATGTTGAAACAATCTTCAGTAGTAGTTGGCTGTCACTCAGAAGAGCTTATCGATTTTTAGACAGACATTCGTTGCTAGGTTTTCACAAATGAGAAGACCCAAGTACTAGAGGCTCAGGATCGATGCTAACGATGCAGCCTTTCGAAAATCGAAGCAAAAAAGAAACAGATACAAGAAAAACGAAACCAACCTTTTTCCTGTCTCTTGCTGTTTGTGCTGCGATCCTATTCTTCATCTTTCTTCTGTTCATCTTCTGCTCATGTGTTAAATGATCCAGACATTCACGCTTACGTTGATGAGGTTGGGTATTCTCTCCGAGCAGAATTTCAATAGGATCAGCACTGAGTGGCCTTTTCAGATCGACACTTAATGGTCGTTTCAAACTGCCTGGAGACTTCTGCATAACAGGCACAGTAGAGATGACTCTTGGCGATGGTGCCAATGGACGTGGAATGGCAATAGTCGGTTGTGCGACGACATCGGCCGGAACCAGGTAGAAGGTACGATGAGTATTCATCATTGAGATACGGTATCGATGATACGGTAGATAAGGTAGCCGTGGGGCTGTGGCCCTCTAGACAGTGGTGAAACCGACCACCTCCCGCCACGCGATCGAGTCGACTAGTACACGTCACCACAACACTGGGCGGTTCACGATTGGTCAATGGACGCGTATCGATCCTGAGGCCCCGCCCACGAGAGACAACGTCAGCTGGTAGGGTGCAGACGAGGTGGCAGTGAAAGAGTTCGCGTGATGGGGAGAGTCGAAAGAACCACCGAAGCGACGAGCCGGCTTCACGGGTGAAAAATTGGGCTAAGGTCACCCACTCATCACGCCTTGGGTTTTTCAGAACAGTATTAACTGTACTCCCGTACTCCCAAACATTTGCAACGTGCTGCAAGAAACCAGTAGGTTTCACGAAGGTGTTTCTTGCAAGTATTTAACGACCGAAACCTCATATGTTAATTGACGAAATCTGAGGCTTTCATCAAAAACGGCGCCAACGTTCCTATTTATTTATGATAATTGTAGTGGAAATATTGGCGCAACGCGGCTCGGGAGGGAACGAGGGGGGGAAGAGGGGGGCGCGAGCCCGTACAACGCCCTGATGATCACGGAGATAAAGCGCCCGTTCTGTAGAGAAGCCTTTTAAGAAGTGAGGGCAGAAGTGTCCTGGCGCGTGGAAGCGGAGGCCATTTTCGGGGGTATTATCTAGTAAGAGGTGGCATCGGCGGTGCTAAAATCTGTGAAAATATTCTATGCTTTACAGGAGCGAGGGTAACCTGGGGCGTCCGTCGGTCCCGCTTGAGCTTTCACACCCACCCCGGAGCTTCCCTCCCCCCCTAAATGTGGATTCCTTAATGCGATACGAACAGTCGTACCACAATGCCTCCCCCTTACTGGATGAGACACCGTTTTCGTATTCGCGCTTGGTCCCTCACGCTTGGTCCCATTTACAGGGTTCCCCCCAAGCTACATTGCGCCAAACTATTTCCTCATAAATTGATATGTTGTAGTTATGGAAACAAGCAGTGGTTGCAATCGTGATTTTGTGGTCCTAAGAAAATAATAGATTGACAAATATTGATTAACGCACAAGTTTTCTCCATTTTTCACTAGCATATGCTAACCTGTTTTGTCAGTGATCCCTTAATGCTCTCTTTCTCCGAATTCCTTACCATTTTTTTTATTACTTCTATTTTATATGTATCGAATGGCCTTCATTGGCTGAACAACCCATGCAGCGCTTATTTGCTTGCTCTGGCGGATGGAATTCAAGCCAAATGAGAATTTTATTATTCCTCAGTGTCAGTTGATCAGGACCGTTCTTGTCCGAGAATGACGTACACATGAAGATTTTGTATTCACGGGACGACATTTTTGCTTGTGATTGTTGACTGCTATTTTTGGCCGCAGTTCGTCCTGCGAAAGATCACAAGAATGCTGGGTTGTGCACAAAACTTTCGCCCCAAGACGCGACCTCGAACACGCACCTCTTCCTTACTGGGCGTGCACTATAAGTTACGCGTTAGCCGACGTCAGCAATCATGTGCTGCTCTGTAGATTGCCATGTGTTTATTTATTTATTTATTTAACGCGTGCACGAATGGTAACCAGTGTCAAGAACGACACTGTTGGGGGCGCAGTCCCTAGAATGGACAAACAATAAAATTAATCATCATGCGGCGAAAAAAAAAACAAGCCAGAATAAGAAAAGTTAAACTGTAATTCCGCAAGAACTAGTTTGCTTTTTTGTTCCTTCAATTAGCAGCATCAATGGCCGCTCACTTCTCCTGAGGTGGCTTGTTTGTTGGAAAAAAAAATACCGATTTTATTTCTCAATTTTCACTCTCTCAAAAATTGTGTTATACACATGCATGCGGATTTAGGGCGGAGAAAAGTGTGTAGTGGCAAGTGGCATCCGCTTAGCCACGAGATGCGGTCCGGGACCCAATCTAAGGTCGTGCAATGTTCAGGAAGTATGGCGTAGGCCATACAGTCGCCATTTTATTCCCTCCGGGGTCGGTAAATTGGTACCAGACTTGTCTGGGAGGATAAAAACACTGACTTGTACATCGGCTGGCCCCCGCAAGTCATTGTATAGGCCACATCGCATTCAAACGCCACTACGAATGTACAAATGGAAGTAGAATGCGTGCCGCATCCCAAAAAGGGATTGATCAACGGCAAATGTACAAAATGCTGCTATCTCTGAGCTTCATTTGATTTTCGATTTGATCCCAAATGTAAATGGTTTATCCCTTTTTATTATCGGATCTGCAAAAAATACATTATTAGTCATGAAATTATTGAAGGAGTATGAGTATTGGCAGAAAAAAAAACCGAGATACGCACACAACGGCCCTTTATTGATAGGTTGAATAATGCCTTAAATGGAAGTCTTACAGTTGTATTGTCCACCTACTTTTCTCCATAAAAACAAGCCAGGCAGTTTCTACCCTCCAAGGTGCTGTGGTACAAAAACAGCAGTTAGATGATCGCAACTGTGAAAGTTTTGGCGATTTCCTATATTTATTCTCTTCCCACAGCGTGTTGCTCGGTTTCTATTACCAGGCTCTAATCAGTCCGCTGTCAGTACACACTCTTATCAGAATGTTGCAAGTCACAATGATAATGAAGGGAGCGTCACGAGTTTCAGCGCGTCCACGGAGCACGTGCACTGATAACGTCTTTAGCCTTTGTAATACCATTTATACGACAGCAGGTGTATCGCAGACAAAGGCTTCCGGGCAGTTTCAAACAGATTCAGTTCACTGTTCGGACCTAGAGGTGGAGGTCAATACATAAGGGTTTCACGTCGCACGCGGCACCTATCATTTCGCGCGCGACAAACTTTAGAGTGCATCCGAGGCCGTAAGGTATGCTTCCCCAAACAGGAGAGGGACCCCTCCCTGGTAAGGTATGCTCTCCCCGAAAACTCTCGGGGAAAGGCCACGCCCACCGGTTCTCGGGGATATCTCCCCGATTGACATGCAATCGGGGAGATATCCCCGTGATTGACATGCAGTCTGGGAGACATCCCGAGAACCGGTGCTATTGCCTTTCCCCGAGAGTTTTCGGGGAGAGCATACCTTACCAGGGAGGGTCCCCTCCTGTTCGGGGAAGCATACCTTACGGCCCCCGTTGTTAGTAGCGCTTCAACTGTAGCTGAGAAAAGCAGCACTAGGATGAAGTTCCGTTCCGCCCTTTGGGCTTTGACGATACCAAGCAAATACAGGATGATGGGCCACGTGTATGGGGCTGTCGCGCTCACGTCCTTTCATTCATATTTTGGTGTTTATTCGATAACAACATCAATATGCGTAGAATACCGTACATATCGCTGCCAATAAAATCCGACTTTGATGTGCATAGGAGCACAGTGAAAGCACTTTTTGAATGTTATATGTGCAATATCTTCTGTGTACTTTTGCGGACAGTGACGGGCTACGGACAATGGCGCGTTTACATTGGGGACGCCTGTACCAACGTGTGTGGGGGCACCAACGCGACGCCCGCTTTTCTGTGAGCTGAAATTTCTCTATGTACAGTACAGTAACGATAATCATACAACGGGGTAGATTTGGATCTCGTCGAAGTGAGGTTGAAGATCGTCAACCGTGGGAGTGGCGTGCCAAACAGTATCTTTGCCTTCCATGTGTGTGAAACGAGGGTGGGAAAGATTTAGTGATAAGTGGCCAATGCTTACCGCGAGCAGGTTCGTGACCAAATTCTGCATCGTATACCAACCAGGCTAACGAAGCTCCCATCCCTACTGTGTCGGTTGACTGATAAAAGGATAAAGCATTTGCCGTTGATCAATCCCTTTTTGGGATGCGGCACGCATTCTACTTCCATTTGTACATTCGTAGTGGCGTTTGAATGCGATGTGGCCTACGGCGGGGGCCTACCAGCCCGTCCATCCCTTCCGGGGTT
>MU882732.1:0-26119 GCA_036418205.1 Ostertagia ostertagi
TCGTGTCGAGACCGACTCGGCCTGGGTCGAGATGATGGACGTTCAAATAACGGTGACACCGCCGTCAAAACCTCGTCAGAATCCGTTCAACTCGATCTTCCGTCAGAAGAGACAAGCTCTACCACCGTGGTGTGTCTGCGAGCCACCCAGGATCACATGTCCACCAGGACCACCTGGTCCACCTGGCCAGCCTGGACAGCCTGGTAGGCTCCTTAAAATATCTTTTCAGTAGAAATTTCGAAAATAATTTTCCGCTTTCAGGTAACCCTGGTCCTCCTGGTCAGCCCGGAAGAGATGACATGACTGTCTACGCTCCCATTCACTGCCCAGCTCCTGATCGTTCTTGCATCAGATGTCCGCCGGGACCTCAAGGACCGCCTGGACCCGATGGACCTCCAGGACATCCAGGAATGGACGGCAGACCAGGAAACCCTGGCCCTCGCGGAGAGAATGGCAAACCGGGACCACAAGGTCCCCCAGGAGACGGAGGAACTCCAGGACATCCTGGAATGGATGGGCGACCTGGACAACCCGGTCAGGACGGACGCAAAGGCGTTGGACGGCAAGGAATGCCTGGAATGCCTGGAGCACGTGGAGAACCCGGCAAAGCGGGAGCTCGTGGAAACGATGGTGCACCGGGTACACCTGGACACCAGGGACCACCTGGACTTGCGGGAACTCCCGGAAACAAGGGCATGGACGGCCAACCGGGAACCGCCGGAATGCCTGGACGTCCGGGAAGAGACTCCACCTACTGTCCTTGTCCTCGCCGCAGTATGGCGCTCACGAAGAAGAAAAAACTCTGAAGGACATTATTCCTCTAACGAGTGGAACTGAAATAGTAGTGTGTCACTGCGTAAGGAACCGCAACGGTTCAATAAAGATTTCGCAGGAAATTAGTCGAAAAATACAGGAACATAATTACCATAATATTTATTGACGAAACTGAATATTGTAATCAAAAAATTCTAACAATACACATGCTTACAGAAGTAAGTAGTAGGTAGATAAATTTATATAGCCTACAGATGAGAACGGTAAATTTATATATTCCGACAAACCGGACTAGGGGTAGCCATGGGAAAATCTTTGTATTAATCTTCGGCAGTCTCGATGAAGGGTCGGAAACGTCCACATAATAAGAAAGTTGGGCTAAACGCTGTATGGACGGGCGCATTCTTCTTTAGCTTATCCTTCTATTTTATATAAAGCGCTAACTTTGTGTGTCGGTTTGTGTATCTGTATGTGTGTGTGTGTGTGTGTGTGTGTGTGTATGTATGTATGTGTGTCCGTCCGCAAAATGAAGTGAGTGAGAAGGAAGCTCATGGGATAAACAAACCGCTAACAACAAATCGGGTAGCTTACAGGACTTTAGCTATTAGTGTTTTGCAATGGCATGATTGTGTGATAGCATCCCCAGCAAGATAAACACGGGGGGCAAAAAAGAAAAGACATTTGGCCATGTACGCACTTGCGGCCATTCTTCTTCGGGCCAGTAAGACTGCCGTCGTTTGACGTGGAGTTCAGCAAAATATCCGCCTGAAAATGTATGCTCTATAGTGGAGCCGCAGGCCCTCTCACTGCCCTCACCGTATTCAGAATATGACGTCATCTGTCATCGTCGTCAAGCTCAAGGAGGCCTACTGTAACTGCTTCAGCCTGAAGCTCTCACGTAATTTCGTGAATCGATTCAACGTTGGATAGATTCTTAGAGACCTTAGCTCCCACTATGCAAACCCCCTTGGAACCCGCCTTCCAGGGAAGGTCGTTATGGTACACGATCCTTCGAAGACCCCATTGAGCTCGACCAGCGCACGATGTTTTTGAGGCAAATTTTTCTGATGCCGTCCATGTAGGAGGCCACTATGAAGATTTTCTTATAAAATGAAATGTGCTCTTTAATACCAAGTTGGGTCGATTCGGTTTGAATTAGGCAAAATGTGTTTAAATCCATCAGAACGCGGAGACAAAATGTCTTTTTTTTGGCCCCCCCCTGTATATATAAACACGCACTTAGCACACTTTCGGTCATTCGACAAGGTGATGCTGTGGTAGCCGGCGAGCAGAGGGGAACGCGAGGGAGAGTAGTAAGAGAGGGATAAGGGAAAGCTTACGCAAGGTAGGGAGGTTCCGGCGTTTGCCGGGCCAATCTTAAAGCGGAGTGCATCGCCGGAACTATGATACACGAGTCAGTTTACTCGGCTGCCAGTTAGGTTCGCTGGTTGCTGAGCAGGACTTCGAAAGCACTCCGCCCCCAGAAGCGATCCGCCCACTGGTATAGTGGGTGATTTGGACGTTGCCAGCAGCGGCACAACTGAAGCAACTCGACTGTAGCATGGATTGGCATGCTATACCAACGCGTGCCCTCAACTAGTTCGTTTCTAAGTGTGTACCTTTCATGAGTGAAAACTAACGCTGAAAAAGGAGTAAGTTTTTTGCGTTTTTTTGACGGATTTTGGCGTTATACTGAGCACCCCATATAGACCTATCTGAACTATCTTAACACTGGGCCTCTGGAAAACGGAAAAGAAGGAATATTCGTAATCGCGGTATTAGACACACATTAGGAATGGCATCTTTCCAAGAACCAGTAGTCCCAGGTTGCTATTTGCTGGCGCACGTCTCGTGAAGAAGGCGTTTCTTCGTCGTTACCGGTGACCGCTGCTGTCCGGTCTTCGTGGCATGAAGTTCTGCGGTGCGGCGACTTGGTCTGCGCTACCACGAGGGGCAGCTCTCCCTATCAGCATAAATTCCAATCCAACATGGAATTCAGAAGTAAGCAAACCAGCCCTTTTGGTATTCTGCTGGGGCCGTATACTGAATGTTGGGGAGGATTTGCGGTTCGCCGACGGTGAACGGACTCACTTCCGGTCTTGAAAATCGGCTCATACGACGCTTTAGCTCAGATAGAGCTTAAAGGAATCTTGCGCGGAAAAATCATGATTCTATTTCAGCCATAAATCACTGGCTTGAGACTCATTATCCACGATAATAGTGAAAAGAACTGAAGTATTGCTTTCGTTTTGATTAGAAATTCGAAAACTCGAAAAGGCTGCTACGCGTTCGAATTGCCCACGGACGTCTTTCACGAATGCTGGCGACGGGGATGCTCAAACTTGGTTCTTGGAGTGCATTCACTAGAAGCTCTTTCTGGCCTTCTGCTTCGTTGCATTCACATCTTACTCCATCCTATTCCATCGATCGATTTGTCTCCACTCTCCGAAATCGCGCGCTTTAACCCGATTCTCTCATTGCGTCGCCTGGTACGTAGCCGGCCAAACGCCGTCTTCTTTCCATGCCTCGCCTGGCTCTGCCTCCTGGTCCCTTCGATGGTCCATAACGTGTAGTTTTTGTACGTTTGTTTCTCTTCAGAAACCGAATCTTCATGCGTGAAACTTTGTGTGCTATTTCCAGTGATCACAACTGACATATTCATGTTAGGAAAGAGTGCAAGAATTTTCCGCGCAAGATTCCTTTAAAGAAGAGAAGGATTGGGAAGTAGTCGTTTGAGCAACGCGTCAATGCTACGCAAAAGGGCTTATTTGTTCTCTTCGAAGGTTCAGGGAGGCCCCTCCTGATATTACAAAACACTCATTTTCCACCAGAAAGGGTGTACGCTTCATCCAGCAGTGGCTCGCCCATCTGTGTCAACTTCCAGCTCCAGCGCTCATAACGCGGCAAACGCTTACGGCATTTCTGGCTAGTTGTCTAGGCGTACTGTAGTACTTTAGCGTAAAATAAAATAAGAGAGAGTAGATTACGTCCCGTGTGTTCCAACCTCTCCATTTGATTGAAAGTTCTTGTTACGACTTTTGGGAAGTTTCCACCTATATAGACCAACCATGATTCTCGTACTGAAGAAAATAATGCAATAGGAGAAGCACTTGGACAAAGACAGCGGGTGCGATACCTGGGAGGTGGAGGTGGGTGCTCTCCAAGTAAGGGGAGGGCATCTGGCGAAAGACTGTTCGACAATACGACTTTCCGCAAGGAAAGGAAGCCCAGGGTTCTGGACGAAAGTGGAGGTCAAATGGTTTATACATCCTGCAATTTCATTCCCCTGCAAAAAAATGCAATCTCCCCTAGGTGGAACTAACGGCTGAACCGCAATGCTCTCTTCCCCATTGGAAGAGCGCACAGAGCGCTTCCGATGACATCGGAAAGTGTTACTAGTGAAAAGACGTAGAGAGGTGGTCCTGACCCCCTACGCCAATGTTGGCCATCAAAACCGTTCCACCACTCACTCATCGCACCCACTGTCTTCGAACATGAAGAATGCGAGTTTTAAGACGCGGTACCCTACCCTGAACCTATGCTGACTGCCACTATTCCACTTTCCTCATTTCACCATATATTCTGTATTACGAGGTAGGTGGTGGACGTGTCGAGCCAGCTACCGTAGTTTGGACAAACCGCGAGAACTCGTCCACAAATGTCGATCCTCACAGCTCGTTAACACATTGACGACAACGCGAGTTTTGGCTTTTTTGGCCACGTGGGACCGCGGCGATTTTGCGGGCGCGCTCGCCTCAGGTCGTTCAAGCAGATTTTGAGTGATAAATACATAAATAATGATCAATTCAAAACCAGATCAGTAAATTGTAATGAGCACAACCTACCAGGGGTACAGTAGTGGAATTTCGATCGAAAGACATGGAATAACAATGAAAAAGCGAAATTTTCAGAACTAGCTGCAATGGACCTCAAAAGCAATTTTACGTTGATTATTCCAATCAAAACACACATATTGTCATCCCTAAGGTTCCTTATCTACTTCTACTACTATTTAAATCTTCACATTCATAAAAAGAAAAAGTAAACGAAAAATTTATTGAAATGAAGATTTCGTATGGTTCAGAAATCCTCCTCTAAATTAAAGTATACGTGACCATTCTAAGGGCCACTATGTTTGTAGCTACGTCAAGGTCTCTTCCATGGAATGAATACAAGAAACTTCTAAAAGAATCAGGCGTGCGCGAAAAAAATGAGTGTAATGGGTGCGGGGGATATATATCCCGCACGGTCCGACATGGCCTGCAATGCGCGGGATATATATCCCCCGCGTTGTCGTCAATGTGTTAAGGCAACAACCCCAGATTAAATTGGTGGGACACAGCGGTCGAAATGAAATTGTGGATGCAAAGCGAAATGAAAAAGGAAGCTAAGAAAATTGCGGTCCAGTGGTTCAGTGACTTTCTTAGCTTGTACAGTACAGTAACAGCGAATGTAGAATAATTAATGACAGAATATGGCGTGAGAATTCAGGAGAATGCGAGAAGCGAATTTCAAGATTAACTGGGTATCGTATCGAATCCCCTTTCTTTAAACACCCCGCGCGACCCTGTTTTGGCACCAAATCGATGATTGCGAAATTACGATGTATTTCTGGGGTTATCAGGGGCGACAGCGTAGAAGATAATAACATAATCAAGAAACAGAACAAAAACTCAATGGCGAATGTTCGCGATTCAAACAAACCACCGATAAAGCTCCCTAAGTACTCCCTCTCTTCCCGTCCAAATAAAGGAGAGGCGTGTCCGGACGAGCTTTATATTTATTTGTAATTACACGCGCAAGCACGTGTCAGAAGAGGAGAGGAAGAGTAGTATTTAAGCAACAATCCAGACCGAATTCGCGGGCTAAAAACCACCGATAATGAAGTTGTGAGGTGAAAAGCTAACCGATAATGAAAGAAAAAGCAAAAAAACGTCGAAAAGGGATATAAACAGGGACTCCCCCTCTACCGCTTAGCAATGGAGGAAGACGCGTGTCGCACGAGTTGTCTATTTTCGTCTCCAATATTTTACGACGAAACCTACGTTTTGTAGTTTCACGCAACAAGGAAGAAGGCTTTATGTGTGTCGTACTGTCGTGTCGCATACAATAAAATGGTCTTGGGGAAGACCTATGAAAGGAACCTTGGGGTTCTTAGGTGATAACACAGTTTAACGAAAAAAACTAACAATAAGATGGTCTTGGGAAAGACCTTCATAAGGGACTTTAGGGTCCTTAGCGCAATGAACAACAGTTTAACAAAAACTAGAAGTGAAACAACGAATACACTTATAGCCCTGTGGCTTATAGCTTTGGGCAACCGTGGTTATAACATGAATAGAATAACGACAAAGCTTAGATCAGCAGAATCTGCCACTGGTACGGGCTGGGTAACCGAGACATAACTGAGTGATAACAGGATAAATGACGTCACTGATAACTGGTATTAAGCTCCTAATGAACCCGAAGCGGAATGTTGGAAACCGTATCTGACCGACGAAACAGATGCTGAGAAGTATGAGTATAACGACTGATATGTACACCGTCAGTTAAGCATGACAGAACCTTACTTAAAATAGAGATAGAGACATCAATGCACGAGCCTTATGGCTAAACTGTAACGAACATGTGAGTAATATATATGGTGGTAAGACACCTACACAACAGAATGTACATTTTATACATGGAATTAGGTATCAAAACCTCTAATACATATAAAGATCGAATACTCCATTTGCCGGAACCGATGGAGACGTCTTGAAGTCGCCGATATTGAAACGTTGATGACGTGTTGATTTCCTCGCTTTGCTTGAAACAGCACTCTAATCCAATTGTCACGCCTCCGGAATTGCCGCACTGAAACAAAAAAGAGCCAGTTATGGGGTCCTCCTTAGAGAGGGGAAGGGTCGACATAATTCCTAAAACCCTCAAAGGATTTCCAACGCCCTGCCAGCATGACTCGGCCCGAATCGGCTCCTTGCCTTATGGCATGGGTAGCGGCCCCTCCTCTAAAGGAATGCGAGGTGAGCTTTTTATGTTTTAGGCCTGCCCGCGCAACTACGCCCGCCATATTCCTAGAGAGGAAGTCCCTGGATGGGGGAGCCGGATCGGTGGAGCTGAAGAGGAACTTGTGCGGGTAGAGCGGCCTCCTAAGATGGCAAAATGCCTGCCATAGCTGGGTCTCCGGCAAACCCCATTTGAATGCCAATGGTGTTCCTTGGCCGCATTGGTCCGTTTTGGACCTTTTAATAAGCACCCACCAGACGCCGTCGCCTTGGTAGGAAAAGTCCTGGAACTGAAGTTGGCTAACTTCGCTGACCCGGAGAAGTGCTGAAAATGCCAGCATTATGCTGGTGGCTGCTCTTATATTAGCCGCCGTTGTATTTGTTAGAGCGAACTTTATTATTTTATCCACATCCGCTCTGGAGGCTTTTTTCCTATGTTGGACCGGACTCCTACTTTTTTTGGCGTCATAAAGTAGGGCCTTTAGAATATCGCAGTCGTCCTCCTCCAGAGGGCCGAAAAAATGGGAGAGCGCCGCCACATGGTAGCCTAAGGAGCGGTTTTGGCCGTTACATATGAGCTGTGCTATGAATATATTGCGGATTTTGGAGAGCTCCCGTGTGTCCACCTTAAGGGACTTAATGAATTGGAGAAACTTTTGTTTCACCCTTTTATAGAATTTTTAGGGTTCCCGGGGCTACTGAATGGTCTATACATGTCTGAATGACCTGAGCCACTCCCTCCAACCCCAGGTGAGCTGCTAGATGAGCTGTGGCTTCAGCCGCGACTTGGCGGCTTCCGGGAGGCGGATCTGAAAGGAGAAAAAACTAGGAATGTATGGGAAAACTAGTAAGATGGGTGGGACGGTGGGGGTTTGTACGAACGACAAGCCGGAATGGGGGAAGCGTCTTCCCCGTCGGCGGGGTCAGCGTTACCGCGACGCTACCGCGTCGACCCCGCCTATAGCCCCCGTCCGTACGGGACCCGCCCTGACGGGCGGCAGTTGCGCGAAATACAAAACACCACTTTCATCTCCGATACTCTACGACGAAACCTACGTTTTGTAGTTTCACGCAACAAACAGCGGAAAAAGATTAAAGCCCGGAAGGGGGTATAAAAGAGAGTAGTGCGAAAGCAAAAGGGAAATTTAAGGTGTGTGAACCGAAAGTATATGAAGGTGACGAACCTTGCAGTACCGGACTCCCCGCTGGGAAGATGACAATGTCACGGATCTCTGGGATCCACGAGTTCCCCTTTCTAAGTAAAGGATAGAAAAGATGTGTGGGCCAGATTGGAAAGCCAAGGATGCCTTCACTGTGGTGACGTTTAGCCCATAAGAGGGTTTTAGGGATAAGATGCGGAGGAGGAACCCACCAACAGAAAGAGTCCTTCCAGAAAGTGGAGGATTCCGATGAGAACGCGTTGACACTGCGGGCTGTTTCGCAGGCGAATCTGGAAACGAAATTGATACATTTAGCCGTACTTTGGCTGGCGAACATGTCTACGGAACATACGCCCCAGGATTTTATGAGCTCTCTGTATATATAATCGGAAATGTTCCAATCGTCTAAATCTACGAATCGCGAAGCTGCGTCAGCTTCCGAGTTCAAGGATCTAGGAATCCAAACGAAATTCACCCGAGTTTGAAGACTATCACATAATTGCCAAATTTGATGAGCCAGTCTCTGCAAGTCTGGTTTTAAACTCCCCTTTTCGAGAATACGAACAGCACACTGGCTGTCAGAATACCAGATACAATCGTTGAATGGAATGTATCTTGCAAAAGCCTTCAAGCTTGAAAGAATGGCTGCCAGTTCCCTAGCGGTAGAAGAAGTTTTGAGCAGCTGAACAGGTAATGGTGATGAGGTAGAAATTTTGGAATTTGGCCCCGAATATAAGACAGCCCCCGTCCCGCATTCGGACGCATCTGAAAAAATCAGAAGAGAGGGCTCAGAATACCCTAGAGGCGCGTCCATAGACTTACCCTCCAACGTCTTTTCGAACTCTAACCAGTTCTGTAACTCACCTGTCTCCTCAATGGATAGTTTCCATCTGAATTTTAGAGAAGTGAATATCGATTGTTTTTCTGCCACTTGTGTCATAACGGAACGCCATTTCTTTTGGATATCTGAAGGAATAACTAAATACATTGATGCAATGTATCCCAGCCATTTCATACGCTGTAAAAGGGAGGGCCCTTTATTTTTTAGTAAATTTATTGTGAAATTTTTAGCTTTTTCTCTCCTCTCGTGAGTGATGTTCACAGTAAAAGAAACTAAATCTATGATGTGGCCCAACCACGTGATTCTCTGGAGCGGGATCCAGGAACACTTGTCTTCGGCCATGGTAACGCCGGCAAGTTCAAGATCTTTTCTAATAGTTCTCACGAACTCTTCGCACCGGTGTGCGGAATCAGCCCATATGAGGCCATCGTCTAAGTATAAGGCTACAGTGATGCCTTCTTCTCTCCATTTTCTCAAAAGAGGTTTGAACAACTTTGTAAAGACAAAGGGAGCTGAGGATAACCCGAAGGGGAGAACGAGGAATTTGAAAGATCTTCCTTTCCACTTAAAACCCAAGTATTTGGTGAAGTCGGGATGAACTTTGACATGATGATAGCCAGATTTGAAATCAAAAGAAGCCATGTAGCCATTCTTTGGGAGAAGAGGAAGAACCTTTGTCATGTCCTCGAACTTAATTTTGGGTGTGTGAAGATACTTGTTCAACCTTGACAGGTCCAGAATCAACCGTAGTTTCTTACCTATGGCTACTGAAATAGGGTTAATTCGAATACAGGATGGCTCCGCGATCTCCTGTATTGCTTGGGCTATGATGAGATTATTGATTTCCGTATCTACAAAATCGGAAAATTGAATGGCTGAAGAAGCGTTATCTTTACTGAACTGCAAATCTGGCTGGTAAAGAAAGATAGGCGAAAATCCTTGCTCCAGCACTGAGCGTGTGAAACCGGACAATTTGAGGCCCAACCAGAATTGAATGTTCCTGTGAATGCCACCCGCTATTAACTCACTTTTGCTTCCCTTTGCACTCTGAGCGGAGATGGCCCGAATTTACCGCATCGAAGCACATCGGTTTGTCGAATCTTTGTTGACGGAAGAAGTTTCCGTATGGGGACTGAGCGCCGCCATTTTTTGAAAGATTGCTGACTGAAGGAAGGGTAAGAGTCCATGGGAGGAGCGAGGGCCCAGGTCGCCCCTCCTGCCCGAAAGGGCTGTTGCCTGGAATAAGGATGAGGACGGCCCCACTTGAGCTTCCCTTTGCTGGAATCCTTTTTCTGCTCCTTCTTCCTTTCTCTAAGACATGTGGCTATTATTGGGAATTCGCTGTCATAGCTATCTGCCTTGCTATGTTGGTCGTACACTTCCCATATAGCCGGGTCTTTGTCTGCAATAGTAAGCAGCTCGTTCCTCTGTTTGATTGCCTTCACTGCTTTCAGTAAGTCGGCCTTCACGTTCAGCTCTGGAGGTGCTACTTGTGCTATCGGCTCCACTATCGCCAAGATTGAAGAGTTGAATTCATACTGCCTCTGTAAACCGGGCTTGGAGAAGCTTGGCTTCACCACTGTAGATGGATGAAGTGATCAAAGGGGATACTAAGGTACTCTGCTCCTTGAGTTTCTTCCAGTAGCTCCTTTTGTGAAATACCGAGGTAGGCGCCCCGACTATAGACCACCGAAGGATGCTGAGGATCTCCTATTAGAGTGGAATGTGCCGTGCACTGAAACAACTATGAATAAGGAAAATGAGATAAATAGAATGTGTCCTGGTTAAAATTGCGAAATACCGCGTAATTGAGGGATGGATAGAATAAAAGTAACGATAGGCCAAATAAGACTAGGCCCTGTTGAGCAAACGAACGTGCGGTTGTAAACGTTATGTTTGAGAATATAACCGAACAATTTTAAATTAAATTAAATAAAGAGCGAATTGCGACACGACCGGTTTGTACGAACGACAAGCCGGAATGGGGGAAGCGTCTTCCCCGTCAGCGGGGTCAGCGTTACCGCGACGCTACCGCTGTGTCGACCCGCCTATAGCCCCCGTCCGTACGGGACCCGCCCTGACGGGCGGCAGTTGCGCGAACTACAAAACACCACATTTGCCTGCAGTAAATGGCCCCGGTTGCAATCGCTGGCTACTTGCCAGTAATTGCAATTGGGGCGCAATAATGAAATTGTTTTATGCTTCAAAGGCTAGGAGGTAAGAATGAAAAAGAGAAAATCCAGCGTAAGATTAGGCAATCACATAGCATGTACTCTAGATGGCACTAAAGCAGTCCCTGTGGTCCCAGCAAGGGCGCAAACGTCTGCTATCTCGCCGAATAGCGCACTCGTTCACGACTGAAGTGGGGCACTACCGAGTTCGTCGGAGCCGCTATTTTTTCGGCAGGCGAGACCATTTCAAGCCTTTCAAATTGGATGAAAGTTTTTCAATCGCAGTGACATTTCCTATGCACTTGACTAGGACTAGTGCATGTTTCCACCCCTTCGGATCATGGTCGAAACCCTACTGGGACTGTTGCTTTATGAATAGCGAAGAGCTAACAACCAACACTCAAAATACGGGGAAAATTTAGAGGCAACACTTGAAGGAAGCGATTACGATAGATCTCAAAGGGGTTTGAAAGGGGACGTGGGGCTCTCAATAGTTCGCCACTTTCAAAAAAAAAAGCAAAGAAATCCGTCGAAAATAAGCAAAATAGTACCCCTTTGATTGCCCTTTCATTTTCGACCATGGATGAGCGACGGTAAAGAACGACGTTGTTCGGACGTGTTAACCCCGATAGCCGCCATCATGCCAACAAGCATAGTGTTTGATTGATAAGGCAATACGTGGGCAAGTTGGAAGATACAGCCGCTAGAAGGGAAATGATCATCCAAAATTGAAAAGCCAATAGCAAACAGTCCATCCAGATCATCAACAAAACTAGTGGGCGTTACGTCACTCGGCGGGCGTACACTGGGTTTGCTCAGCAACCAAGCAGGACCTGTTCGCATAGAGGACCACACAGTCTGCTTCCTTGGCAGCAAGTAATTGATTCCGTGTTCCTGGTCGAGGTTCCTCCGCCGACGCAGAAAATTTCTTATCGCGTAATCGCTTCTTAAAGGCAAACTCCGTAATTAAGCTGGTGCTAAGAGCGCTTCGCAGTGATAGCTTAGCTGCGGAGCGACCCCAAAGTGGAGAGGGAAGCGAGAGAACTCTTTGGGAACGCTGAACTCAAGGCCTTAACCTTCAAAAAGGTCGGATGTGGTACGACGGCAAGACAGGGCGATCAGAGAGGTCAAAACACGCGAGAGAGAACGTCGTTTGAGAGAGCACGCTGATCTCTACATCAATGCACGCTGATCTCACCACATCTCGCGGTGGGTGGGAAGCGTTCGATGGTTGGAGGCCCGTAAGGATTAGCGCCCTAACCGCGGTGAAGTCATTTTCGCGGTCAATTTGAAGTAATCTAGGTAGGTGCGGGTCTTATTATTTCCCTCGCGGTATCCTTCCAACGAGTCCGGCTAATCCCGGGGTTTGCCTTCAAAGTTAAAAGTATCTGCTCAAATGACAAATTCACGGTAAAGAAAGAAGACAGAAGTACGATTGATAAGAACAAATAACAAGATAGATCACTAGCAAGGATTATTTTGAAAAGAGAATCTCTTCCTACCACAGGTTTCTATTAGTACTTCAGAGGTGAATCAGCGAATTTGCTGCACCTTGCTTTACTTTGATCTGTTATAGAAAGCATGGGAGTTTTTCTGGATAAATATTCGCTTCTGCACATAGGGAAGTGACGTGTTTCGGTAGGAAATTTCCCTCCTGGGAGCCGCCATTCAATCGTCTATGGCCCTAATCGTAAGGCTGGTGTCAGAGTCCGCGATCCGCTTTCGCGATTTTCGCGAAACCTGCGATGGATCACAGGAGTTGGAAGTGCCCGATGAATACTGCGAGGTGTTGTTTAATCCTGCTGCGAATTCTGCTTGGCAGTAAAGATTGGAAGACGAATGTTTGTGGTTCTACTTGTTTCATGTTCAATGTCTATTAGTTCATTGAAATGCTCTTGAATCGTTCCTATTTTTTCAGGAATCAAACCAAACCAATCACAAAAATTGCAAGTGCCCCATTTGAACAATTGAAACACTGGATATGAAACAAGTGGAATCATGAGCAGTCTCCATTAAACCATAACCATCAAGCAGAAGTGACGGCGGGATTGGAGAACACCTTGCAGTATTGATCGGGCACTTGTGATTTCCGTGACCCGTCGCGCAAATCGCGAAAATCGCGCAAATCGCGCAAATCGCGAAAATCGCGCAAAGGATCGCGGACTCTGACATCAGCCATCGGCAGTTGAACGTCTGTTCTCCTTTGCCCCTTAACCATGCCTTGACAGCTTGAGATCTTGTGATTGGTGCAGAGATTTGCGACCCTTTCTCCTTCCGTTGACCAAATATGACTCCTTCGTTGTTCTTTGCACAACGGGAGGTTGACCCTGGTCGTAATTCCCTTTGGGATAACATTTGTACGATCTCGAGGTGTCTTGGGTGAAGGACGGCACACAAGAGATATCGAAACGTACGCGTTTATGATCAGAAGTGCTAAAGGCGGAAGAACGTTCAGGTTCTTGATCATATCTGGATCAGAAACCAGAACATTCAAGGTGTCAAGTCCATGTTCTTTTTTGCTCACCATTTTTTTATGGTTGAACTGTCTCAAAAAGGGGAGAGGGGAACGCAATGGCGAAGAGACATTTTCTCTGCAGGTCATACTGGCCCAATCGATTAGGGAAAGTTGAGGTCCCCTGAAACAGAAATGCGACCATCCCATTCATCGAAAAGGTCACGTGGGAAATCGGTAAAACCGAAAAAACAGCAGTGATGCAGTATGGACTACTGGTGGGCAAGTACCATGCAAACTTTTTCCGAGCCAGATTTGATCTCGAACACTATTGCTTGCATAAGTTCAGAAAAGTCTTTTCTGATTAGAAAGTAGTGTGTTATTTCTTCATGGATGAGAGCCAGCACTCCATCTCCAGCCTTCCGTGTCACAACGGTACACCATATCGACTCAGCTCAGTATCGCATCATAAACTGTGTTGGTTTTGCATCAGCTTTCGATGATGAAAACTGCGCAGGTCTTTGCTAGAGAGGGTTGAGATCGGCAATTTTGTTGAAAATAGAGCGCGCATTCAATAAGAGAACCCCCGCGCTCGTACACGGCTAGCCCTAGAGGAACATAGGGGATATCACTCATGTATGAACCCTCTTTGCACTCAGTGATTGGCCGCATGCCGCAGGGGAAAAAAGGGCAGAAAGAATTTGGGGTAGGGCACACTTGTGGGCTTTGGGGCGGGGACGGCAAGGACCTGTTACCTTGTTCGCGATTGGAGGTCCCGGGGCTTCTTAAGCTTGTGAATGGCAAGGTCGCGAACCACATAAACAAGCTTACCTTCTTCTTGGTTCATCATCCCGGCTTTCCTGCGGAGGGAGCGATCATACTCCAATTCTTCCCTAGTGTAATCCGTCCGGGCATAGGAATGCACCAAGTCTTGGTTAGCGAGAGCCGCCCAGATCCATGGGCTCTAGAAGCTTGTCCCTAAGGCGCTGGATCCCTTAACTAATTTCAATGATACGTGGCATTATGATTCCGCGAATTTGGTTTGGTTTTCGGATGCCTGTAGTGAGTGGTTCCCTGAGTTGAATTCGTTTAGCTCCTCGTCACCGGAGGATGCAATGACCTCCTTGATCGCTTCTTTGTCAAAAACGTGAGTGGCAGTCTCCGTTGCTTGCTCGACAAATTCCAACTCAAGTGATTCTACAGGCTTCTCATCAATTATTCTGGACTTACATTAAAAATTAACTAGGGTGCTATAAAGGGCCGACCTTGAGCTATCGTTGCGGTCCACGTCGACAGCAATCTGCGCTCTAAACTATCCAGTTTATTGAGGATTATACTTTGTGTCTCCTGCACCCTTAAAAAGAGCTCATAGGCTTCCTCAAACTTCTCGAAGTATTCGTCCTATCTCTCCAAGATGGGTGTGAGCCATGAAGGCGCAGCATCAACAGAACCCTTCTTCGGTGGGATGGTGCAGGTGGGTAGAATTTGGCACTTGAGCCGCTATCCGAGGTGAAGACACTGGCGGGAATGGAGTGTATTGTCATGGAATATAACGTATCTTCTCAGATTACTGTGGTTAATAATTTATAGTACAATGATACGTAATGTGTTCTGTAATGTATGAATAGATATATATGTATGTAATTATGCTTGTATATATATGTATATAAGTTTATTTATTTATTATTTATTTATTTATTTATTGAATTACGCTGTATAAGACAGTCGTAAAAAGGTAAAAACTGCAACATCTATTACAATAAAAGCGAATGACACTATAAGTAATATTGTAAGATCAAGTTGGCTGAGACCGAGTGTACGGATCACAATCAGACGATAGAAATTTTATTAGAACACTTATGAACAATCAGCGGAAAAAAAACAGAGAACAAAAAAAGAATATATCGGGTGCGAATATTGTGGCTGCTGTGGGCGAAGTCTCCCGAGCGGAGAAGGGGGGTTGAGGGGATGGGTGGCTGAAACAAAGAATACCAATAATAATCTGTCTCTGAAGGGTGCCCCTTTTATATGCTCCGGTCGGGCCCTGATCAGTAGATCTCTTTCTTCCCTTCCAATAGATCACTTAATAGGCGCGCCTTTTGCGGCCCCATGTGTGACCCTCTAACAATGCCTATGCCGTAAGTGTAATTTTAGCTGCAGCACGTTTGAATGAACTCGTAGAACCACTTTTGAAAGAGTCATTTTTAGTTAGTCTAAGATATGCAAATCCGCTTCGAACAGTAAAGAAGTTGGCTCTAATAGTTGTTCTAGGTTTAGGAAAAGATAGTTTTCTATCTCCTCCTCTTGTGACGGAAGATTGAATGTCATAAAATTGTGAAAGATTAACTGCGATTTCCCAATGATAAGATTGTGGACCATGCAAAGATCGAAAAGTTTACGTCTGGATTCCAGACTGGAAAGATTGAATAACTTGTTTCTGAATTCAGCTCTGGGAATTCTGGAATACACAAAACCGCAACGCCGTATATGCATTTTTCTAGTGAAATTATTCTGTACCTTTTCAATCAAGGCAATATCTTCTTTTTGTGAGGTGAGAAGATGATGGTTGACGATTCAACAATTGGCCGGATATACATTTTGTACGCTTTTAGTAGAATTTTAGTATCACAAGTAGTAAGAGCCTTGAAGATGTGAAAAGTACGAATGAATGCTTTCCTGTATAATCTCTTTATAATGAGCAGAAAATCAAGCTTATCATCATAGAGGAAACCTAAATCTCTAATACTTTTGACCGTGGCAATTTCAAACCAATGTAGTAAGAGCTGTGTAATGAGCAATTTCCTAACCTCATATGATAAGTCTTTTTCGGTGAAATAGGGATTTGCCAGTCTTGTGACCGTGTACTCAACAAGTCCAGGGCTTTTTGGAATGACCTCGAGGTCATGAGGTTGTCTATTTCTTTATAGATTTTCAAATCGTCAGCATATTGTTACAGGTAACACCGATTTCTTCTAATCTAGGTATTAGATCAGTTGTATAGATGTTGTGGGAAGAGCACTCCCCCTTGAGGTATTCCACTGTGTACGCGAAAGGTGTCTGATAGTACGGAATTATACGGACTTGGAAGGTCCTCCAGTAAGAAACTCTTTCAGCCATCGAGTAATCTTCTCATGAAATAGATATTTATCAAATAGCAAGAGAAGCTTTTCATGGCTGACTTTATCAAAGGCTTTCGCAAAATCTACATAGATGACATCAACACTTTTTTGTTATCCAGTGATAGGGTCCAGTCATTTAAGGACTCTAACATGTTGGTAGTAATGGATTTACCCCGAACGAATCCATGTTGTGATACGGGGATGATTTGGTTGTTTTCAAGATGCTCAAGAATGTGAGGCTTGAGAATCTTTTCGAATAATCTACAGAAGAGTGAAGTGATGCTGATTGGCCTGTAGTTAGAAGGATCCGAAGAGGTTCTTTTTTGAGAAGAGGCGTTACAAAAGAGTGCTTCCATAACTGTGGAATCTCTGAGTGCATAATTGATTGATTGAAAATATATGAGAGGGGATATGCAATTACATGGGCTACATTCTTTATGAACGTGAAGGGGATCCCATCAGGCGTAAGAGAAAGAGCTAGGCCAACTTTTCAGGAGCTCATAAACCGTAACAGGTTCCACGTAAGGAAATAGTCCATCCTGTTGAGAGATCTTTGTAGAGTATCCGGTGAATTCCCATCATCGTGTTGAAATACATTGGAAAATTTTTGGGCTAAAGCATTTGCTCTATCATAGTCAGAGGTGAGGATCATGTCGTTCACTTTCAAACTAGAAGTTTTGCTCTTGCATTGCAGTCTGCTCTTCATAAACTTGAAGAAGTTTATCTCCGGACTCAATAATTTTCTTTTCTACATTTTTGTTGTGCTTGAACAAATATTTATTGTACTTTTCAGCAAAGTGTCTGTATTCTGTCCAGTCCCCACTCATTCTAGCATAATTGAAGAGGCATTCCTTATGTTCATACATTTTCTGGAGATAAACTGGCAGACGCCGCTCGGTCGGATACACATAGGCCGTGGGAACGAATATTTGAATAGTATGTTGAAGAATGAAAAGAAACATCCTATACTTCTCATCAACAGAAGAAACCGACTCAAATGGAGTCGATGCATAGCACGGTGTGAAGATAAGTTGCAATGCTATTGTAATCGCATTTGGAAAACTGCTCACAAAGGATGGGAGTGTATCTAGTGACGCTGCCAAGAATATCAAACCAAATGCACGAGTGGTCGCTATCTCCGGAGCTAAAACCTTCGCATTTTCTAAGAGTTCAGTACTATTAGCGAATACCAGATCCAGAAAGTTTTCTTCTCTTGGAGGGTCTCTAATATATTGTTGACCGCCGTGAATATTGAGAGTATTTGACAAAACATCATTAAATACAACGTTGTTTTCTTGTGTATTCCAGCCAACTCAGTCAATGCCGGGAATGTTAAAATCCCCGATAACAATGCAAGGTATATCAATTATAGAAAGATCACTGATGACCTTTGCTAGTTGTTCGTTAAGTACAGAAGAAATTGAGGGTGGTCTATGAATCAGAACGATTCTAAAGGAGAGATTATTGCGAGTGAGATTCCGCAGCCAAAATTTCATAGCCGTTACTTAACTCGATTCGGAGAGAACAACAGAATAAGTTATTGAATTTCTGAGAAAAACAGCAACGCCTCCTCCTGTTCTATGGTTTCTGATCACAACGTAAGACTGCATAATCATGTATCCAAGGAATTGAGCATAGATGTTACCATGTGATAGCTTTTAAACCATGTCTCAGTGAAGCAGTACAAATCGCAACACAGTCAAAATATATGTTGTTCCTAGAAAATGAGCGAATGTTGGTGTAAAAACAGTGAAGAAAAGAATGACAATTGTTTCGGGATTATGAATGTTCATATCATAAGGCCGGAAATACGTGGTTAGTTTGACTGGTTTACATCAGAATGAGGTACTTGAGAATTCATATTCTCATGTACTTCTTCGTTTAGACGACCCAGACGCTCCTCTCGGCGACGTTTTCTTTCCGCTAATGTAAGGGATTCCCTGAGGTAGATCCCTCTTTCGGGAAAGTAACGTAGGCGTGGAGCTCTCCTAATCGCCAGACGTTGAAAGTTAATAGCTGGAAGAACAGCTTTGATCTTCCAGCTATTAACTTTCAACGTTTTATTTGATTTTATTTTATTTTGGTCACTAACGAGAGGAGGCTGCTGGGAGACTGGTGGGATCACAGGTCCTGAAGACGACGGTTTGTCGAAACGTTGACCAATAAACGGTTCCACCATAACAACCTGTGCGGCACAAAAGAAGAAAAACACACAATATCAAGATGCCCAGGTTCCAAGAAGACCGAACATGGAATTTACAGCTTTGATCAATCTGGGCCCATCAAAGGAGGGACGGCCTAATCTATAAACTGCACTTGGTGTACAATCGACATTTAAGTGGTCCAAGATGTTGACGACATTTTTGAAATCATGATAGACTCTCTCAGAAGGGACCGATGATTGCATTTCGGGTATTCCTGAAATCACTAGATACCTACGCCTTTCGTTTTCATGGAAGCTATCAGTATCGTAATTGGGAGAAGCATTAGGTTGAGCAGGAAAAGATGTGTCAGAATTCAGTGGAGTATCAAGTGGTAACCCAAGACGTCTACGTAACAAAGAACTCTCCTCGCGAAGAGAGTCATGCTCTTCCTTAACATCATTCAGTTCTTTGAGGAGTGTGTTGAAAGCAAGTTTAACACACTCAGGTACAGTCGTAGAAGTATTAACTCTACGTATAGCCAGGGTCAACCCTGCGTTGCGCAAAGAACAACGAGGGGGTCGTATTCAGCCGACCGAAAAGGGAGGGGGTCGTATCCACAGACGGGCTGCAAGACGGCTTGAAAAGTGCAGTGTCCGGGAGTGCACTTTCAGCCTCTAATGTTCTCCAGGAGCTCTGCACGCTGTCGGAGAGTCACACAGACATGAGCTCCATGGGAGCATTAAAGCATGCAGAGCACTATAAGTCTCACCATCAGCTTATTATCCTTAATCGACGCTATCCGGACGGCGCTTTTGCTCCGCGGCATAGATCAAGAGTACAATAGACAATAGCCAAAAACTTTGTTACAGTGTAGTGCAAAACATGGTCTGTCTTCGATGATGAAACATTCCTGAAATCCCGAGGAGAACAAAGTGTAGAGCAGTTCATGGGAAAGTGAAACAAGAGTGCCATATAACAGCACAATACAACTCAATCAGGATACTAACACCTTCTTCAGGAAAACAGAAGACTTCAAAATGCGAGTGCGAACTCTGCCCACAGATAGGTGCACGGCGTATACCCGAGGCGTTTTCCCATAAAAACGCCTCCTCTGTCAGCGGCCGTAAGCAGACAAACTTTCTGAAGAGAGTTTCGATGCTTTCAAATAAAAATCTAAGCGAAACAAAGTGTAGCGAATTTGCTGAATTGAGTTCTAGAGACGCCGTAGGAAAATTGAGGCAGAAGAAGAATTTCAGGAAAATTTCACAGTTGTTATGAAGTACTCTTCGAGTGGATTCCAACAATCTTTACCGCTTCTCATCACATTAATTTTAAGGAAGTTATGGGCCTTTGAAGACTGCATAGTCGCGGTCCAGGAAAATGGCTTGAAAAAAATCAAGGTGGAAAAACGGAACAACGGGACTATTTTTTGAGCGAGTGATTATTTCAAGAAGTTTTAGCACTTATTCGAAAGCTCTAATCCTCTAGTTTCTAATAACCCTTAGATAAAGGATAAAGGATAAAGCATTTGCCGTTGATCAATCCCTTTTTGGGATGCGGCACGCATTCTACTTCCATTTGTACATTCGTAGTGGCGTTTGAATGCGATGTGGCCTATACAATGACTTGCGGGGGCCAGCCGATGTACAAGTCAGTGTTTTTATCCTCCCAGACAAGTCTGGTACCAATTAACCGACCCCGGAGGGATGGAAGGCTTGGTTGGCCCGGGCGACTCACGACCCAGGATTTGATCCCCGGACCGCTCGCGTGGTAAGCGCGCCACTTGTCACTACACCACTTCCGCCCTATAGCCTTAGAACATCTGCAAAATGTTGAGTATGAAGAAAGTTATTAACGTTTGAATGTCGAAAACTCGCGCCTTCTCAAAAATCGGACCCCAAACCACCCAAAACGGAACAACGGGACTATTTTTTGAAAAAATGATCGCTGGAAAATTTTCAGGTGCTTGTTCGAAAGCTCTAATCTTCTAGTTTCTAATTAGCCTTAGACATTTGCAAAAAGTTGATTATGAAGAAAGTTATGAATGTTTGAATGTCAAAAACTCGCGTGTGCACAGAAAACGGAACAACGGGACGATTTTTTGAAATATTGAAACATCCACAACATTTCAAATACTCCTCAGGAAGAAAACTATTTATATTTTTAAAATTTTGGTGTCCGATTTCATGAAACAGCTTCTGAAAGAAAATATAACCTTCTGAATGGAGGGGTTTGGATTGCAATGTAATTGCTACAAGGTTTAGTTTTTCAGATTATAAGGTAAGGAAAGTTGAGAGATCGAAAAAATCCTGGTGGGTTTCTGAAAGTAGAAATCTTTACGATTAAAATGATGTATTGGTTTACGCAAAAATTTGGAAATTCCTTCTATTTAATGAATAAAACTTCATTTGCCTCGATTCCTCCTCTGAGCGAGACAGAGCGCGCGGATTGACCACGGTCCACCACTTCTCCATGTTGGTGACTGCCATCATTGATGAGCATGATTGAGCATTAAATTATGTGAAAGACATGATAGTTAATATGGGGGGTCGTACCGATACCCCCGAAAAGGAAAGGGGGTCGTAAAAATTTGGGAATTTGCGCAACGCAGGGTTGACCCTGCTATAGCTCCTTCCAAATTGCATGAGGTTTCACTGATTTCTTGAGGAGCAGAAGTTTGCCCACTCTTCTTAGTCGCCTTAACATTCGGACGAGATGGGGTGCTCATATTGAAAACAAAATCGATCCAGAATGACCTTTGCTCGCGACCAAATGAGAAATAAATATGATCACGGATCGCGCGTGATCGTCGCTCAGACTATATTCCACAAATAATACCAGAGATATAGCAAAACTTCGTGCAACACTAGCAGTCAAGGCAGTGATGAGTGTCGGTAGCTTTGATAAGTCGAGTCGACAACACCAAGAAAGAATAAGTCGACTTTAGAATGAGTCGACCAGCCACCGGCAAAGCACAAATCGAATGAATTTTTTAACACAAGTTTTGTATACTGTTGCCGTGTCGGCACAGGTTTGATTAGCAATATGGGATCAAGTGGAGGTAGTATACTGATAAATAGTTGTGTTCTTCGCGAAGGGCGCAGATCGCAACATATAACCGCTCATCGCACCTGGGCGGCATTGGATTGTATGGTTTATATATGCATCAATCATAGTTGTCACAATCGGGTGTTGTGCGGGACTCTTCGGGAATCCGGCGTATCGCATAAGGGCTGTTTCTCCATTTACTTTCATAAGTAATTCCTTTGCTGAGTAATTCCGATATAAGAGAGATTCTTATACAGTGTCCCCTCTGCTGGACCAAGATCTTTCTTATATCCATAGTAATGATTACTGCCTACGTGTTGGATGGCTTGTTTAAGGGCAGTCATTTCAGAATTATATGGGGATAACTGAAGGAGACGGCTCCAAGGGAAGAGCGGGTGATCGGTGAGCCCGCGCACGGTTACAGTCAGCGTCGTTAGTCCTGTATTAAGCGTTTGCTCTAGCGTGATACGGAGACGTAGGGCGTTTGGAGGTAACTCGTCTTTCCAGCGTTGAAAGATGTTGTCTGCGGTTAGATCATCCATGAATCCACCGTAATAAGCCCATAAGGAGTGGATGACTTCTGGAGTCATGGTAATTGTTGCCGCGACATCTTGTTTGATGCCATGAACAATCTTGGTACAGAACTCATCGGATACCGTCCCCCTTTTGGACATTGCGACGAATGCAAGGGTCAACATTGCGACGGGATTCGGAGGGACATGCGTTAAAGGGCAGCTGACGAAATATCGCAAAATTTTCATGGCAACAGCGAGTGTAAGGGGTGTCTGGGTCCATTCTTCCGTTGCGCCGCCCCAGTGGATGTATCCCTCGCGGGTAGCCGAAGAAACGTACGTAATGTTGGTTTCAGTCCTGAGTGCATCTGCGACCGCGACGTACGCCGCAACAGCGTCATCGTGAGGTAGATCCGACTCAGGGATTCCAACTGGTGTGTTCACTTCGCCAATGAGTGATAGACGCGAGTTTTTCAGCGTTTCTGCCGTCGCTCCTGCGCCGCCCGATTCTGTGATATATAGTATATGGAGTACTTACAGGCTCCATGTAGAAATGACAGGAATGTTGTAACAGACAGAATAAAATATAAATTGAATCAACGATATATAAGCCAAAATAGATTAAGATGTTCACCTATTTCGTATAGTGACCCAATAGGATAACACGATTGATTTTAATCAATAGATCAAAAAATGCAACAAAGAAGAATTCAGAATTTTCAACACAGATGCTCATGACAGTAACTGTCGCTGAGAAAAAGAACGAAATTCTCTTAATGAAATCACAGTCTGACAACAAATGTGCAATAGGGCTGAGATCAACACACTCAGTAACACCAGATATAACGACAGATCTAATTCTTCACAATAACTAAACTGAGTATTAGAGTGAATACTGCTGGGCAACACAAGGGAGACAAACCCATCACTGCTTATTCACGATCTTCAAGGATTCTATCGTTTTTTGAAAGGTCATTCTCCATTTTTGAATAAGCAGTTCCTCATCGAGCTCATGATTACGTTGCAATGATTTCAGTACTTCCGTGCAATAGGTGAGCGAGAATAACATGGGCTGGAAGAGTATCGTCGAACGAGAGACTATCGATTGCACTACGTGAGCGATCTACGTTAACCAATTCCAAGTGATCTACATTTCAATAAGAGAGCCGCAGGGCTGCTACCTCTTATGAAGCCTGTTCTGAATTTGATGTGCAGCCAGAGGTGTGAAAGTGCTACTTGAATTCATCACTAAAACAAACTATACGGTGGCAAAATAAAACTTCAATAAGTTTTCTCCTGCCAAAGGCAGTCAACTGAAGGCGTTCATCAATCGCTGAAAAGATATAAGAAAAAATAAGGAAATGAACTGTTAGCTAAGAAGGACAATTTGCTCTTGACCCAATTTACAAGGATTTCTGCAGTAGTTCACACTCTATAAAAATAGTTGGCCGACCAGGAGTTGTAACAGCTCCACAGAAAGGCAGATTAAATACAAGGGCAGAGCAGAGCGAAAACTAATCGCGCGCGGGAGAGAAAGGTGGTAAATGACGCTTTCTTCACACTGGCTTCACAGTTTCTTTCCACCTTTCTCTCCCGCGCGCGATTAGTTTTCGCTCTGCTCTGCTCCTGTATTTAATCTGCCTTTCTGTGGAGCTGTTACAATCCGCGCTCATTTGAATTGGCCCGCTACGTCGTCATTCACTGAGTAATTCATTTACGTAATTCATTTATCGTCATGAGGTGTGCGCGGGATATCTCGTTCATTAGCTCACATCAGCCGCCATTAGCTCACTTTGTAAGCCCTAGCGCCATTGTCGCGCACTTTCGAGCCGCGACAACACCACAACTGTGATACTCACGCTACTATATCCCATCCACACTGAATAGATTGTTCGACACGACTCGTTGTTGCTTGACGCGTTTTACTTACCCGCTGTTAGGTCTTGCATATTACAGGGTGGGCGAAAATTACGGTAACAAGAGGTTGCCGCTCCAATTTCCAATTTTGAAACACCAGAGTTTCTGATGTATATTCTATGTGTTTATTTTGATAACTCAGTGTTCCAGCTTTGATTTCGTCACATGAAATATATCAACTCCGGAATGGACAATCTTTTACTACTCGAGAAAAAATCACACTTCGCTCCGACGAATTGTTTGGTTGTGTTGCACTGCAAGACCATTCAGAAGCCCTCTGAATTCCCCGTTGACCACATTTACAAAGTTCAATGAAACTTTGAAAGCGTCTGGGATTGAACCTGAACCCCCCTCGCAGATACGATTTAATATATTATTATATTTAATTAATTAATATCTCGAAGATGCGTGAAGCCTCGGATCCACTCGACAACGCCTCCCTTCACAACAGAGTTGATGGTTTCTAGGAAGCCTTGTTCATTTATCACATAGAAAGCGTCCACCCCAAAGATCATTATCGATTTTGTTTGCTAACTTCCCGCCAATAGAATGCTGTTGTTGATTTGGGACCTTTCCGACACATAGCTTCTTTATGAGCAATTTATTGTGCTACCGTAATTTTTGCCTACCCTGCATACGCAGCCGTGAGATCAGTGCGTAGGACTAGTCAACATGAACACAGGAAAAGAAAAAAAATTTCGATGTACCTTCGAGACCCTGGTCCCGTTCGAGTTTTATCTCAATCCCTTGCATTCCATTCGAATTTTGGTTGGGTTCAAGGGGAGGCGGGACACTCTTTGTAGATTTCAATGTGGGATTCGGTCAGTATGAAGTGCACTGGAAAAGCTTAGCAGCGAATGCTCAGATAAAACGGGTGCAGTTGTACCTTATAGATTTTCTAATTTCCATTTTGTTCATGTTCCACCGCTCCGCAGCCACACGCGTAGCACAGACTGCCGCCACGAGCCTCTTTCCGATTAAAAAGGGGACTGTTCGGAGCGCAGTATAGTTATGAAAACTCCTCTAAAATCCCACTAATTTTCCATGAAATTCCAAAACGCACCCATAAAACTGGGTAGAGTTTTTCTGAAATCCCCAAACAATTATAGATGGCGAAAATAGGACGCGGCGATGTTTTTGCCGCCAAATTGGTTTGCAAGCGACGGCAGCAAATTCGTTACCTTGACATTCTCACTAACCATAAGTCCTACAGCAGCTGCAACACATCATCTGCTACAGGTTAGTTTCTAATGAAGATGTCCTCCAGCATGTCCTCCAGCTTTGTAGCTCATATTTATTCTATCTCTGAAGCAAGTAATCATGCCTGATATTTGCATCAGGCTATGTAGCAAGGTCAAGTGAGGCGTCAAGGAAAATTCCGAAATACGACCCTCCCCCGTTCCCCTCCCCAGCGGCCGAAGTCCTTGAAACGACTCTCTTCACAAGGCGAAGTATGAAAAAGTTGTTTACCCTCTTCGAAAACTAATCGAATAAAAACAAGTTCGGCTACCCCACCCTTTATCGCAAAAGTTGTTCAACAAGCAAAAAAAATTTCAAAGAAAAATCATTAACAATGAGTCCTACCAACAAATGGAGCGAGTCACGGCGAACTAGTCATGAAGCCAGTATACTATAACAGCATCTTTCTTCCTTTGTCTCCTTTGCAAGGCTTACCAGGTCTTAGTACTACACAGAGTATGCTTCTCAATCTATACGCCCACCTTGGTTGAAAGAAGCTTTTGACCACCTTAAGCAAGGTGCTGATTATCTTACAAGCAGAGTCAACCCTGCGTTGCGCAGTTCGCAACGGCACGTTGAGAGATCCTCAACGCACGCTGTATGGGCGGAGACGCAGACGGCTCGAGCATGCGAGTGTGAATGTTCGCGCGAGAGAACGTGTCTAATCGGGCGAAACTGCGCAACGTGGCCGTTGAGAACTGCGCAACGCAGGGTTGACTCTGTTACAAGAGGGTGGG
>MU882733.1:0-24690 GCA_036418205.1 Ostertagia ostertagi
TTTAGTTGCGATTCCTGATCATTTATCGTTTCCAATGAAATACTACCTCTACCTTCTGCTGTTACACTAATATACATATCATACCTTAAAATCACTTTTTTTTGTAGCATTCTGGTTGGTACAGAAACAAAAAGACTTGAAATGAAAATTTGCCGCCCACCCTTTTTATGAGGGGGATGGCATACAGGCCAATAACTTTTACTTAGGATGCTCCGCGGAGGGACTTCCTCGTTACACCAAACAATAGTAGAAGAAGTTGGACTCAAAAACTGTAACTGACTTTACCAGAAAATAGTTATTTTCATGCTGTGTCCTGCCGCCACCTTTCATTGTGAATCAAATTGTATCGTTTTGTTAAGGTAAAAAGGAAAATCTTATTCGTTCGGATAATTTTCGATTTTTGGAATTCTTCGAGCTTGACTCCATTGGGGCGGGATCTTTTCACACGCCCTTGAATAGTTGCGCTAATAAGAGGGATACAAGACAGGGCGTGAATCATGCCTCCACTAAAATTGGGATTTCCAGGCAACTCAAGAAGTAAAAGGGTCATGCCTAGAGACAAGCAGTCTGTCTGACAACCTCAATCGGCATAAAAAGGGAATACAATTCGGAACATAACACGAGATTCCCAAAAATTGCTAATTGGCCGCTCTAATTTGCAGTGTGCATTTTTTTGCTTATTGATCGCAGGCTTCTGCTAGAGAACCACCATCCTTGAGCGGTCTTTTTTATCTGATCAACTACCTTGTGGAATACATTATACATTCAAGGGATTTGTTTGCAACATTCTGGGGACATTGAGATCCCCCCACCCTCTCAGCGGTCAGTTGCGCCAATTTTGGAGGATCCTGGAAGTGAAGTTTTAGTGAGTTTGAAAGTTAAGTTAATGTGACATGTAGCAACCATAGTAACAGAAACAATGACACCATTGGAACGTGACCCACCCTCGCAGTATGGTGAAACGAAATTGGGATTGCGTCGCAAAACAAACTTCATCGTAATCAAGTTGCTCCGTGAAAGGAAGTATTTCAATGGAGTCTAACTCACATTCATATATTATAACAAACTTGTTTTTCTTGAACTTTCCTTTTTTTCTTAGGAGTAGGAGTGAAGAAATAGGGTAACTGAGAGGGGTACCCCCCAGGAGGCCCGTCGCGCGGCAAGAAGGCAAAGTCAGCGGACGAGTCGCGCGCGTACTATAGGGATTTCGCGTCAAGTTAAATAGAATGTCCATTGCACGTCCTACATCGCACATCACGCGCTGCAACTCGTCCGCCGACTCTGCCTTCTTGCCGCGCGACGGGCCTCCTGGGGGGGGGGTACCAGAAGAATCAATGGTCAAAAAGTCAACAAAGCCTTCATCCATACGATACAAAATAAGTATATATGTTGTAATCAAGAACTATTGAAAGCAAAACATCAAAAAAATTAAGACACTTCAAGAAATCAATAAGCCTGTACAGAAGGTGTAGCGGCACTCTGGGGAGATTCTAATTTTACAACTGGGAGACCGCTTCGAGAATATAGGAGATTAACATCCCGTTCCACATCTTCCATACTCATATTCTTGGCGTTCAGCTGAACAATTCGTCCATTTCCGTATTCTGCACGGATAACAGGAACGGTATTGCGAACAGGTTGCGTATACACAACTACAGATGGCACACGAGCTCCTGAAATTGAAGAAAAAGGTAGAAAAATCCCCTGAGTAAGCTTAATATTTTTGAAAACAAAGCCTATCCATTTGAACTTTAAAAAGCTAACCAAGTTCTAAAATTCTGCGCTCAATGAAATTCCGCACACCGACGCTTGCTTCGCTTTGCTTACAAAAGCGAAAAGTTATCCTGAAAGAAGCTCAATATTGAATACAACGGGAACAAATCTCGACTAAGTTGACGAACTTTTGTTATGTCCTCCCTAAAAAATGGCATGAAACCCATTTATTTGCTGAATGGTAAGACTATAGCAATTATAGTTACAGGGTGTCCCATAAATATTGCACCACATTTTGAACTTCAATTCTGTGGGCGTTTATAGTTTTCCATCCGAGATTGGTAGACATTTTAATCCTCTAACCTCTTGTGATTTACCACGCCAAATTGCACGCCTTACCGTTCTACTTACATCTCATCGCGCGCATAAACCTCAACAGAGTGCCAAATCCTTCGCGCAGCTAGGTCCGACGAACGGTAATAAATATCGTACATCTTTGTAATCTTAACCGCTCCGCGACCTATCACGCACCGAAGAGAAGAATCATAAATGTAGGTTCCAATGCGGCCGCCCCTTATGTTCTGCTATCTTGGATTACAGGTAAAGCATGAAGAAGCGGATCGACTCGAAGTTCGCTTGAGAAAGCCGACCAGAACGCTGAAGTGTTTGAGCACAATCATGTGAAGAGTGGTCAAGCAACAACTGCTTACACAGCATTATAGGCTGCACAAGCGCCACTGCTCTATCGAACCAGGGAAGCGCCGCAGATACAAAAAGTCCAAAGAGCTGGTGTCGAGGGCCGAAAATGGTGATTACGAGGGCACCGTTTTCATCGGCGACAAAATTCCTCTCATGGAGCGGAGCTACAATCTCCAAAATTTGGGGATACTCGCATGAGGTCTTAAGGCTGCCAAAGAAAGAGAGAGGAATATTCTTCAGAAGTAGCAACCAATTCCTGTCGCGGTCTAGTCAGAGGTCTCAAGTACCGGTCGCTCACGACCACTGCCTCTTCAAAAAGGAACACAACTCGATGCCAGACCAACCTGAGGGACATCTTTGTGCATCATCTGTTACTAAGGTATCTAGCCACTTTGAGGGGAGAATGATGTTTTTTCCAATCGAACCCAGCTTCTGCAGAGGAGGCAAAAATTGTTCAGAAGCGGTTTCAAGCTACTCCTTACAATTTCATATCCTCAAAGGAACGGCCCCCTTCTTCCTTGATTCCAACGTGCTGATCCAACCTATGTGGGCTGTATTAAGGGACAGAACCTGCTCCCAACATGGCACTCACATCGATCAACCGGAGCCTCTTTACAGCTAACTTTCGAAGGGAGAACCCCAGAATGCTACGCGGGCCGCAGTAGTGTTGCTTTCGAAGCAATCGGGAGCCATAATCACAGCAACAGGGGGTCATGTCTAATAAACATCACTCCTTCAAATATGTAAATGTATGGCTAAGAATTGTGTATAAGCTCTTGAAGATACATACGTTTTGAGAGAAGTTACACTCAAAGAAAAGTGGTGCAATATTTATGGGACACCCTGTATATTCCTATCAAAGGTTGTTTGGTGGGGGTTCCTAGAACTATATTCTTAGCCTCCTGTCATGCACATCAAAGCCATGAAATAGGTAAAATTTGCAGACTTAAAGGCCGGACCACTTTACTTACAACTCCTAAAGTACATTGACCGGCTCCCCCACTTTCTTCACGATTTGGGGCGCGGCCGCGGCGAGCGCGGACGAGTCGATAGTGCCCGCGAACTGTGTGGTGGTTTCAAACCTACCCGCACAGTTCGCGGGCACTATCGACTCGTCCGCGCTCGCCGCGGCCGCGCCCCAAATCGTGAAGAAAGTGGGGGAGCCACATTGACCCAGTCAACTTATCGCGGAATCAAGCTTAAGCTGAATAGGAAAAACTTGAAGGTCCGGAGAAGACCACGAGACAACAATTCAGTGTAGAACTACGACTACAATCAAAGACGTTCGACCACCAACTACGACTCTTTGTGGCGGGCGCCGTATATCCTTCTGATTAATATGACCGTTAGAAATTTGAAAACTGCACAGGAGAATTGTTTCGCGTACGCTATTCTTTCGTCGACGGAAAGTCCTCTGGAAAAAAGCTTTGTGGGAAGGAAGCTGTGGGGGCATTCGTAGAGTTCTCTCGGGAGGTAATTATGCGGGGGAACAACAGTGCCATTTACCGAAGAACTTTCGGTACTATTCAACCATTACGGGATCTTTAGATTTTATTTTTCGTCGAAACTTTGCCTATAATGGTAATTTAATCTCATGAAATGACATTCATTTTTGGCGCTGGCGTTGTTTCTCGCCAGGGCAGTGTTCACCAAATTTGTTGTCAAATTGTGTATACGTGTTCATTTGGGGTTCTTACTACGAATATAAAATTCACTTTTAGCCAGGGCTCCTTTTACCAAATTCGCTGTAATCTTACGTATAGAGGTGGGTCAGCACAGTGAATGTTAAACCTTTATTTAGACGAAGCTATTCGACGAGGGCGGAAGTGGTGTAGTGGCAAGTGGCACGCTTACCACGCGAGCGGTCCGGGGATCAAATCCTGGGTCGTGAGTCGCCCGGGCCAACCAAGCCTTCCATCCCTCCGGGGTCGGTTAATTGGTACCAGACTTGTCTGGGAGGATAAAAACACTGACTTGTACATCGGCTGGCCCCCGCAAGTCATTGTATAGGCCACATCGCATTCAAACGCCACTACGAATGTACAAATGGAAGTAGAATGCGTGCCGCATCCCAAAAAGGGATTGATCAACGGCAAATGCTTTATATCTTTATTTATACGAAACAATGCGGCGGGGGGGGGGGAGGAGAAATTGGTATCTATCACGCGGCAGTGTGATAGTAAATGAAAACCGTTCAAGCTTTCTAGAGTCTCTTTCGCCTGGAACAGCGCTAAAAATGAATGTTATACTCGCACTAGAGCCCCAAATAACCTCTATATACAAGTTTACAGCGAATTTGGTGAAAACAGCACTAGCGGCGCGCCAACGTCAAAAATGAATGTCATTTTCGTGATCAGGGCATCAAGTAACCTTCATTGCCAAGTTTCAACGAAAAACAAAATTTAGAGATTTTGGGATTGCAACAGTTGAGTAGCACCCAATGTTCAAACTTTTTCGGGGGAATTTTTCATCCTTGCAGGAAGAGCACACGGCCCTTCATGCCGCATCTTAACATCGCAACGGATTGTTTCTGTGGCAAAGGCCTCATGCGCAATAAGTTAAACCCAAATAGTCGATGGTTTGTCTGCTAAGCGAGCGCCTAAACTGCATTCCACTTGGTCAACGGAGGGCTGTTGCAAGTGCAAAGGGGCTACGAGGAGAGAGCGAAGCACAAGTTTCGTAGAAAAAAAATTCTTGCTTCGCGATCGCATATGCGATTAGGCTGCTGTAACAAAAGGAAACGTGTCGAGGCTACTAGGCTATTGTGCGAGTTAGCTCTTAGGCATTTAGGCTTGTAGTCGAATAAGATGAATGGTATACGTATCGATTTGCAGGTCCGCGCGCTAAGCGATTACCTTATCGTCGTAGCTTACTCGCTATTAGCCTAATCCATTTGCGTTCCTTTCTTTAGAGCTTTATCGCCCAATAGCTAATAGCCTACAGTCTGATCGTTACGTATGCTTTTCTTTTTTATCAACCCGTTCAACCGCATAACCGCCTAATCGCTTGTGCAATCGTTAAACGTTAAAATCCACAAACCTATGTAGTTGGGGCACATATCTGGAAACACCGTTGTAAGCCGGAGTTTTCAGGAAATCAGTGAACCTCCACGCAAAGTTGAGCGCTTTCGCGGCACTGTACACTGTTTTGATACGATCCACTCGAGGAACAGCAGGCATCTCTGTAAAGAGATGAAATGCCATACGGCCATGTAAACGCTTATTCATTTGTGTGCAATGTGACTTGAGAGAGGAGAGGGAGGGACATGTAACATCGCACCAGGATTCCTTAAACGCTCAAGTTTCAAGACTAAGCCTTCGAAAAAAGACTCCGGTATGCGGAAGCAATTTTCATATTCTCCAGATTCCGTTATTCTTCCTTCCAGTTGCTTAGGCTTAATCCTTGAGGCCCTTTACAGTTTGCTCAACCACACTACGCCTTATTGTTTACTCATTATACATTAACTTAGTAAGGAAGAAACAACAACGTGCAACGATATTGGAAACGACGGCGGAACGCGGAATGAGTGGAGACGTAGACGCAATTTCAAACACGTTGACCGCAATGCACGGCGGGCGTTTTACCGCAACCCATAAAACAGACACGGAGGAAGAATCTCGGCGAAACAATTTAGTTTGGTTCTAAAGGGCTTACGGAGGGTTTGAGTGCACATAAAAGTTCACATCGTGTCCATGTACCGGAATGGGGGTATGCGGAGAAATCGGATGAGCGCCGGTGCAGTAATCAGGCTTTTGTAGAAGCTTATGAAGCACTTTATGTATCAAGGCAACGAATTTCCCTTCATGTGTGTTTTGAACAGATTCGAGAAAGAAGTGGCGCGCCAAACTCGCTCCAAATGTCATTTTTTTCAACCAGGGCCACCAGTTACTCTGAAAGAAAAGTCTCAACAAAAATAATATTTCTGCTCTAGCTAATCGGTAAAACTTCGCAAAGAAATCAAAAATAAAACCTTGGACTTTTTGCAACTCTCCCAAGATGTAGGAAGACGTCCCTGATACCTTCCATGCCAATTACCTCATACCACTTCTAGAATCGACGAGAACGATCCTCCCTGCCTCCCTTCCATTCGCAACGAATTTTCACTATCCTAGTGCTAAAATTACTTTGTCATTGAATCTACCCTCCCCTTCAAAAAGCGAGAAAGTGTCGGTGCAGACCAAACACCACAACTGACGACGGCCTCCAAGTAAATCTGGTTAGTAGTGGTTCATAGTGATAGCTGATTTTTGGTAAATGATAGTTGTAATTAGTGACAACTGATAGAATACAACTGCAACAGGCTAATCATTTCATTGGCAGAAAACATTTGCATTTTGTGGAGGCCGTCGTCACTTGTGGTGTATGGTCTGCACCCGAGTTAATCGAGACTTGTAGCCGATTTCAAATATCCGACTTCACCCCACAGTCCGGTTAGATGATGATGGCGGGAGTGAAGTGAATTCCGGTACCGCTTTTTTCGCTTATTTCTCGCTGACCGCTACCGTTTCTAATTGTTTGTGGTACAGACGATGTGTGCGCCCTTCCATATGACGTGCTCTCTCACGAACAGAGTCAACCCTGCGTTGCGCAGTTCGCAACGGCACGTTGAGAGATCCTCAACGCACGCTGTATGGGCGGAGACGCAGACGGCTCGAGCATGCGAGTGTGAATGTTCGCGCGAGAGAACGTGTCTAATCGGGCGAAACTGCGCAACGTGGCCGTTGAAAACTGCGCAACGCAGGGTTGACTCTGCGTATAACTTCGTATAATGTTGCTCTCCTCCGGAATCCCTGTTCTCGCCGCGCCGGGTTCTCTGTCATATCATGGTCGGCTTCAGAAGAAGAGAAGGCTGGTAATTACATAAAGTGGGTGAAACCTCAGTTCGCGAGGAGAGCACTTCCTGTTATCTTAGCCGTAGTACTCTTTTGGGCTTTAACCCTATGAATAACCTATGATGATAGGTTTACACTCATATTAGGTTCACTTTTGATAAGGACCGGTGTATGCCTTCTTGCGCTTAGGAATGAATGGTCCATACCCTGGTTCAGAAGCATTTTTTTGACACACAGTAAACCGGAATCTAAAAGCTTCTTAGGAGTACTTCGACAATACAGCGGTCCTTATCAGAAGTAATTTTAAATGAATCGATTACATAGCCGTAAAACACTTACCCTTAAGGCCGCGTTCATAGTTCGCGACTCGGGAGATTAGGATAGTAGGCGACAGGATATTAGGATAGTAGTAGAGTAGGAGATTGCGCTGACAAGATTGGATACGTATCGATTGAAAATCGCTGGAGAGTAGTAGATTGGGCGACTTCAAGCGAATAGATCAATACATATCTAATCTTGTCAGCGCACTATCCTAATCTACTACTATCCTAATCTCCTACTCTACTACTATCCTACTATCGTAATATCGCAATCTACTACTCTCCAGCGATTTCAATCGATACGTATCTAATCTTGTCAGCGCAATCTCCTACTCTCACTACTATCCTCAATCTACTACTCCTAATCTCCCCGTCAATACGTATGCTTTTTCATTGTCGCGTACTATCCTACTCTCCGGTTACTTAGTTTTGGAGAGCACAATGAAGTGCCCCCCCCCCCCCCCCAACTGGAGTCTTACCATGAAGTGTTTTCCCTAAGTTCTTTTGCTATTTTTTCTCATCAACGGTCTCCCCCACTCCCGCTTCACTTCTGAGCGAAACAATCAAAAATTTTTGATTGTGCTACAACTTTGATTTAGAATAGTAGTTCAGGATGCAGTATATTTATCCCCAGGATGGTCAAAATTGATGAAAGGCATTTCCCGAAATTTCCCGATGTTTTTTCGCAGGGGAGTGCAAATACCAATAATGGAAGCGCATAATGGGAAAGACTGGCTCTGACCATTATTTGGTCCCTTATTAGACTGGGTTTCGTGCTTGTAATGGAGGCGCCGGCTGCCACCCACCCACCTTAGCCGAGTGGTAGTGTTGGAAGTGGGTGCATGGCTATAGAATACAATAATCTGAAGTCCAGCTCACAGAGTGTTTACGAATGGCTATCAGTACAGAAAGACTGATAGGAGCAGACTATACAAAGACAAATCACGGGTAAGGTTCAGTTATTCAATCATTTGAAGTGTTTCAAAATCAGGAATTAGGTGGGCACGACTGCTTTCACAAAATGTTGTCACTGCTGCTTGCTGCGCCGGCAAAACCGTGGGACACACCTCCAACTAAAGTAGATGGCTCGCTGATCTCAAACTTTTGCATCGTAAAATCCACTTTTAAGGCTCGGCCGTGGCTACAACCAAGAAGTTATGCTTTTCTCGGTCGACCCTGACTCACTGAATCTCCGATCTATAGTATAACTCGGATCTTGAATTCCACACATTTAACTGCACTCAGTTCCTTGCCGTCATCCGCGCTCTTGCCTAAATTGTACCTTTTCAGCATTCTTGGCCCCGCACACCTTTTTTCTGTGACGCCGGAGCGGCTCACGCACGTTCAAGTACCCTCCCAGGCTTTAGCTGAAGCCTTGGCACTATTGCACTGTTACAACCCAGTAGGAGGTGAGATGGGTCAAAAAATTTTTTCGCTGAAACTTCTCTATGGGGGTTATCGAGGGTCCTGATCACGAATATGATATTATTTTTGGCGCTGGCGCCAAATTGGCGCCAGGTGGCGCCACGACTGATTCTCACCAAATTCGCTGTAAACTTCTGTATAGGGGTTATTTGGGGTCCTGATTACGAATATGACATTCGTTTTTGTTGTTGCGCTATTCGGCGCCTATTTCCTGCTCGTCTGCGCCCTCGCACTAATTAGATCGCAATCAGGACTAAGCCTTTGAGAGTGGAGGGCTCCAAAGTGAGTAGCCACTCCCCTGTGGTCTCACACACTTCAACTTTTGCCACACGGTGCTTGGTTTACCCGAAACGGCACAATCACTAGATTTTTCTAAGCTTAGTCGTAGGCGTCCATGGACAATCGAAGGTATGTAAGTGGCGCGGAGCCAAAGGCGGGGCATGGAAAAAAGTGCGCCTTGGGGGGCTACGTATCGACGCAATGAAAGAATCGGGTTAAAGCGTGCGATTTTGGAGAGTAGAGACAAATCGATCGATAGAATAGGATGCAGTAGAAGTGTGAGATGTGAATGCAATAAGTCAAAAGGCCAGAAAGAGTTTCTAGTGACGGCACTCCGAGAACCAAGTGGAAGCATTCCCGTCGCCAGCATTTGTGACAGATGTCCGGCGGTACTTTGAACGCGTAGCAGCCCTTTCGGTTTTTCGAATTTTTACCAAAACAAATGCAATTTTTTGTTCTTTTCGTTCTTATCGTGAACGATGGGTCCAAGCCAGTGAATTATGGGTGAGATAGAATCACGGTTTTTTTCCGAGAAGGATTCCTTTAAGTGATAAAGGATACGAGAGCAGAAATGTGCGTTAAATTAGCGCGAACGATAAAAACGAATGTCATATTCGTAATCAGGGCCTCAAATAACCCCTATTTACAAGTTTACAGCGAATTTGGTGGGAATCAGTTGTGGCGCCAAATGGCGCCAATTTGGCGCCAGCGCCAAAAATGGATCCCATATAGTGGACCCTCGGTCATCCTTTAGCAGAAGTTGCAGCAAAAAAAAAACTCTGACCCATTTCACCCCTACTGGGGTTGTAATAGTGCAATAAAGCTGAAGCCTTCCCTTCTCCCTGTTCTGGCATCATTCAAAGCTAATGGTTGAGCAGAAGCTACCCTTCATGTGTCTGCGCTCTAAAGCTGCGTTCATAGTTCGCGACTCCGGATATTGGGATTGTACACAGGGATAGTGCGCTGACAAGATTAGGTACGTATAGATCGATTTGCTTGAAGACGCCTAATCTACTAACCTCCAGCGATTCCAATCAATACGTATCTAATCTGTCAGTGTGACATCTTAAAAAGCAAACCGCAGACTGATATCACCTATCAATATGAAAAGGTGATCCAGCAAAATGTAGGCTGATACGAGCTGATTATTTAAGAGCAGACCTTCAGCGAGTTTCATTTGTTGAGCCACACGTTGAAATAGTAGCGGTGAGTGCGACTTTTTACCAAAAGGAGATGGGTATCACAAAAGGAAACTGTCTCGGTAACGTATCCTGCAAACCCCACCCGTTCTTGGCCCGAAACTAGACGGGTAGGGTATGCAGATATGTGGGTCTAAGTGGGGGGACGCGGCTACGCGGCGCTTGTCAAATGCAATGACAATGAGCCTGAGACTAGAATGAGGCTCAAATGTGCCAAAAGTCAATCACAAATCACAATGTTCACACGCCTACCCACTCCTCCTAGGCTCAGGCGTACGATTAGTCTTATCGAGATTGAGAGACGGCGCCGCCGCGTAGTCCACCCCCCCCCCCAACTCATTTAGCACCGATATATCCGAAGTTCGAGCCTGCCTGAAGTTGCTCCCCTCAATGCTTATCCTAGAGGCCGAAAGTGAAGGGATAAACCAAATTTGTCAAAATGAGGACATCAGCGTCATGACATTCATTTCGGACATTGCGCGCCTACAGTATCGAAAAACCTCCATACTCCCCTCTTCCATGGGATCTGAACATTGGGCAGATTAGACAGGGTAAATGGCATGACGGGGACCAACGTAGTCCATTCCTGTGTTGTTATTGATATGAAACGGGCGGGTCAACTTTGGTAATGGAGCGTTCATGGTTGGCGATGGTACGTGCGATTAGGCGATGAGGCGATTAGGCGAGTAGTCGATTAGGCGAGTAGACGAGTAGACGATAAGAGAAGGATAAGTATTGATCTGTTGCTGCGCCCATTGAGCGATCGCCTAATCGCCTAATCGCCTTCAGCGCCTCCAGCGCCCTATGGGCGGAGCCAGCCAATCAATACGTATGTGATCTTTCTCGCCTAATCGCTTACTCGCCTAATCACTTACTCGTCTCTCGCTTAATCGCCTAATCCTATACTATTTCCATTGTAAACCAATCGCCCAATCGCCCCATCGCACGCACGATTGCCAACTCCGAACGCTCCAAGCGATCCTCCATGAAGTTTGCGGGGATTAATTTCGAATTGTTACAGAGCAATGCTTTTGTGGAAAATCACTCTCTTTGCAATTCTTCTGTTCATTTCATTCGGAGAAGTTGATGGTAGAAAGAGGAACTCGAGAAGGAGGGTATGTTTCTGAAGTTAGCAATTCTATGAAGCAGCCGGAAGAGATTGTCTGGAAAAATGGCACAGTTCCCAGAAAAGTGTGAGTATATAACGCGGGCTTCGGCACCCCTTTGAGGAGATATGTACGCGAAGAGTTTGAAACGGCATGATGTACTTTTCTTTTTATAAGGTTCCCTCCCTTGGGAGTTATTTATTTTTGATTAGCTCATTCAGGTGAACTACCCTCTCCCCTGCTTTCCAGTTCCCTGGATCCGCTTTCTCAGCTCTAGCAAAGATGTTCAGAAAGAGAACTGGGCGTTATTGCAAGTATAGGGCATCTTACAGGATTAACTAGGAAGGTCTTCTAGGAAATGCTCAGCTTTCGGAACAGTTTCCCACATATATAGGGGCACATGCAGGAACCACTGGACCATGTTTCATTTCCCATCAATGGCCTCCGGAATGCCAAAATGGGGTATTGTAGTGGTCCATGGTTCGAATTCTCAGATAATAATTTCTGCATTGTTATTTGGCGTTTCAAAATTCGCGAACAATGGCGTCATCGTCCAGGATCGACCTTCTTTTAATCTTGGCATATTTTGATCAGATGAGTACTTGATTGTAGCCGTCCAAGATTAGTTAACTTTATTAGGCCAACGTTTCGGCAACTTCGCCTTCGTCAGAGCCTGAAAAAGTCAAGAACAAATATGACTTGCCCTCTCAAACGCCTCCACAATACTGAAGACTATTTCCATATCTTAGTAAACCACCTAACGGTATCGATCGATAAAGTTATGCTACTAGGCCTACCTTAATGAACGCCGCCGTGACGCGAGCCGTTAGGTGGTTTACTAAGATATGGAAATAGTCTTCAGTATTGTGGAGGCGTTTGAGAGGGCAAGTCATATTTGTTCTTGACTTTTTCAGGCTCTGACGAAGGCGAAGCGAAGTTGCCGAAACGTTGGCCTAATAAAGTTAACTAATCTTGAATGGCGTCATCGTTAACAACTGAAGTCACTTCTCCAATTAAGGACCATTAACAATCTTCATACGTAGACTTTGGCCAAAAACTGGATTAAGAAAGTTGCGACACCAAAACGGCACCGTCGTGGCGCCCAGTGGCGTCGTAGTGACGTCAGATAACGTTTATGCCAAAATCTAATAAGATATTCGTAACCAGACACCAAATATTGCCCAATCTCCTTGTCATCGTACTCACGAAACGGAAGATCACGTTCCATAATTTAGCGATATACAGGGGGGCCAAAAAGACATTTTGCCATGTTGCACTTTGGCCTTTATTTTCTTCGCAAAGATTGCCGTCATTGACGGAAGTTACTTAGAAAAAGTATCCTCTGAATGTCCCTCTATGAGTAGACGCAGGCCCTCCTTCACTGCCCTCACCGTCTTCAGAATATGACGTCATCTGTCATCGTCGTCAAGCTCAAGGAGGCTACCGTAACTGCTTCAGCCTGAAGCTCTTACATGAATTTCGTGAATCGATTCAATGTTGGATCCTTGAGACATAGCTCCCACTATGCAAATCCCCTCGGAACTAGCTTTCCAGTAAGGGTCGTTATGGTACACGATCCTTCGAAGACCCCATTGAGCTCGACCAGTGCACCATGTTTCCAGGGCAAATTCTTCTGATGCCGTCCACGTAGGTGGCCACTATGAAGATTTTCTTATAGAATGGAATGTGCTCTTCAATAATAAGTTGGAACATTCGGTTTGAATTGAGCAAAGTGTGATTAAATCCATCTGAAAGTGGAGACAAAATGTCTTTTTTTTTTATTGGCCCCCCTGTACACCTAATTTGTGATGACCGAGAGGTCGTGCACAATGAGCATTTCGTCAGGCTCCTTGTCAAACAGCGGCAGGTTGAGCTCCTGGCATGCAACTGGTTGGGCCTTTTGCCGCTCGGGCGTTCATTGTGCATATGGGGGGGGGAGGGGGGGGGACATTTGAAACAGGGTCGATGGTACGTGACACCAGCACCAAGCTCAGGAGAGGGGAGAAACGCCAGGGAGAACAAAGGTTGCTCACGTCCTCCCCCAAATCCCTTCCCCTTTCTGAGGATCAGTTCCGACTGCTTTGAGTGGTTCGCTCACTCACTTCTGTCTCCCTCCTAATGACATGAGCATCTAGATAAAGAGCTCAAAAGAAGCAACGTATGTAATAGTGGAAAGCTTGCCCTGCGTCGAGAACTTCGGCTTCCGCGGTGATCACTAGGATATCCCCAATTTCCCACGTATAACCCGTGGAAATCTCTAAGCTATATGGCGGGTTGTACCTATATATGGTTAGCCAGGGACGGTAGTAAAGTGCCCTAGACTGGCAATCAAATGTGGTGATTTACACCCATTGGCGAGGAATAGAGCGTGGAAACATGGACATGACCCTAGTTGAAACCGCCAGCCTCGCCACACGACCTGCAAAACTTGCATCCCTCTCGGACTTGAGCCCTGGATGGTAGGGCTCATAGCCGGGTTTTTGCCACTGCACCAGGGATCACTCGATCACACCACTGGAAGAGATGTTGATGAAAGGTATGCAATGGATGTTGTTTGCAAATCTTAGTCTCCAAGCGGTGCTGATCCAGCAACCTTGCCAGCGGCAGCGTGGAACGTCCCCATTGAGCCAATGGCAATTTGCCATAGGTGAAGTGGTGAGCATCCACCACGTTGCTTGCAAAAGTCGCGTCACACGGGTTTGAACCTTCGGTGCACCGTCCCATGAGCGGCATCGCTACCACTGCACTATGGAGCCCTTCTTATCGACGGTGAAAGAGTTGTAGAGAAAAGGCAATAACCCACAAAAGTTGCAAAGATTTTGACATCTAGTAGTATCGATCCCGTGACCGATCCAACACCAACGTGGACCGCAGGCGCTACACCATTGACGAATCAATGCAAGTTGCTTCCCTTTCCCTTTTCAACACACTGCTTTGACCCACACAGCCTGGCTGTTTGGAGATGGCCATCTCTAAAAAGTCCTCCGGAGGACTTTTTAGAGATGAAGTGGCAGCATGTTTGCGCCCTCCACCGCGCGCGCACTATTTCCTTTTCTCTGCCGCCATCGCTGTTAGTTTTTGGATGACCACCCTGCTAATCCTCTTACTAGCACGTGATGTCATCACCCCCAACTTCCGAAGTGAGTTCGAACTCACTTCGACCATTCTGACGGGGAATCTTCGGAGGGGTTCCAGAGGTGCTCTACGCATCTTTTAGGGAGACTTCGTTTGGAAGCCATGACCAAGTTACCACGAGCTCATGGTCACGTGGGAACTAGCAGTTGAGGCCACTTTACTACCGTCCCAGGTCAAAATCTTGTTTTTACAAAACTTTGGGTGTAGGGGTAAAATTAAGAATGTCGCAATCTTTTTTTTTGGCGCCATTTGGAGCCATTTTTCCTCCGATTGTGAAAGAAATTTCGCCCTAATGGGACTATTCATGACCCTGATCTTGAATATGACGCTCGCTACGGAGCCATCATGAAGCGTCAGCCAAGAATGCAAATTAGCATCGCCCATGGGTATCGGACCAAACACCTCACTTGCGTCGGGCCAACCTTATCCCGCCGCACGATCTATCAGACCACAGGAGCACCACACAAGTATGTGTGCCAACAACGTCTACGAAACCATAGCGCTTTCTTCAGCACATGGCTCGGACAACCGCATCATGTTGTCCAAACTTCGGGTTATTTTCACTGTACTGGTTAATGAAAAACTTTTGATATGGCACCAGTCAATGCTGTGAACGATGTAGGTTACAATAAAGCAGCAAGAACGGCAGTTCCCTAAAGAAGCGATTACGATAAAGAGGGAGCGCATCGGGGAAGCATATGCACCACACGAATCAGTTACTTGGCTGCCAAGGAAGCGAGGTGTGGCGCTTTCACGACGAAAGGTGCGCTGGTTGCTGAGCAGGACTTCGAAAGCACTCCGCCCCCAAAAGCGATCCGCCCACTAGTTTAGTTGGTGATTTGGACGAGCTGCGTTGCCAGCAGCGGCACAACTGGAGCAACTCGATTAAAGCGTGGTTTGGCATGGTGCCACCAAACGCGTTGCGCTGAACTCGTTCATACGTCCGCTTTCTGAGCTGTTACCTGTTCATGAGTGAAAACCAACGGCCAAAAAAGGGGTCCCGTTTTGCGTTTTCTTGACGGATTTCTCTGCTTTTTTCGCCACTGGCGTACCACTGAGCACCACCTCGTCTCTCTGAACCCTTCTTGGAATAATCGTATTCGCTGCCTTTACGAACTTTTCTTGGCTGCTTTTTTGGTATACAGAAGGCCGCTCAGGAGAAAATGAGCTACAGTTCTGTGTTCCATGCACGTACCCCTGTATCATGCAAAAAACGTTTCGAAGAAGCTGGGCATGTTCCGTACGACTTTCCTGGTAAGTCTAGAAGCGGGCATGAGATTCGAGGAAATTGAAAATTGTTCACTCCGGCTGAGGATTAGTCTTGTTTTCAACCAAGAGGAGATATTTCACGCAGTTCTGAGTGCGCTGCCAGCACAGTGCCCCCTTATCTTGCGACAGCGCTGATTACTGCACAGAAGAAAGAGCATGGTCATGGACAGCTTTACAACAATTTATTGCATCGCTTTTCGCTGGATGGTTGAACAATTTCAGGCCAAGCCCGACCCCTTCGCATGGATCAGCCCGTATTTCGGAAGTCACGATATATAAATGATTGATACTCAATAAAGTTTTTTGATTTATTGAAATGTTTTGGGTAGGAAATGGTGGGAGGTGGCGCTGCTCACCACGCGCACGGTCCGAGAATCAAACCCTGGATCGTGAGTCGTCCAGGTCAACCGACCTTCTACGTCTCCGAGGTCGGTCAGTTGGTAGCGGATGGAAGGATGAAAACACGGATTGTACATCGGTTGGCCCAGCAAGTCAGCGTACAGCGTGGCGAAAAATCATGTGCGCCACAAAAAGCGTTCAAATTTAATTTTTAATTTTCATGAGAATTTTAATTTTCATGAGAATTTTAGAGTATTTGATTTTATAAAACATCAAAGCATAACACCTTATAATGGCAAAGAAGTTGCAAAGCGTCATCAGTTTTGATACAGGCCTCAATTGATATCGTCATCGAGTCGCATAATTTTATCCCAACTTCGGAGAGTTTTTTAAAAAAAAGAACCAACCTTTTTGCATAGGGGTTTCAGTAGCTCTTGAACAATGTCACACAGGTAATTCTGATGAGTCAAATTTAGACCGTAATAGGCCACAAATCTATCGCCAAAAACTAGCCGATTCTGGTTTCGAGGGTGGATCAGTGTATAGTCCAGGGGCCGCGGCCAATTCCTGTGTAGAGATAAAATTGTTATAGTCTTAGAGTTAGAATATGCTTCGATTTGCAGGCTCCGAAGAAGGCGGGTGCGCCAAAACGTAAGCGGAAGAAAAAGTTTTATATCACTCTCGGCAAAGCTCGAACTAGAAAACAACTATATGTTAAGTTCTTGCCTCCCTCTCTCTTGAGCGATCTCTTTTATGGACGCTTGCGCAAAATTTTCCACGCTGTTTCACCCAGTTCTAGCTCCACGCACAACGCGATGAAGTAGAAGGCAAAGGTGAACTCGACAGCAGTGGAGCTTCAAGTTTCAGCTTTATCGGCTAACGTTTCGGCGGGGTCGCCTTCGTCAGAGACTGCAAAACCCTAGTCAGTTTATGACAACCCGACCAAACGTCGCCGCCACCTTATAGAAGTTCAAAATCAACGAAAACATCGCTGGCCCCAAGAGGGACCACTTACCGCATTTCAGTCGGACTTCTAGACCAGCCACAAAGCACAGCACCAGCTACAATCCGGACTGTTCCCAAATAAGAGTCACTACTGGGGCTAGTCTTATATAAGGTCTTTATCATGAGGCCTTCTTCCCTCTGATTCATTTTAGGAATGCTGAATTGGACGATGACCCACAATAAAAAGTATACAAATCGATTAGGCGATTAGGTGATTAGGTGATTAGGCGAGTAGGCGATTAGGGCGAGTTGGCGCGTACGGCCGATTAGGCGATTAGGCGAGCAGGGGACTAGGCGATAAGAGGAGGGTACGCTTTGATCTGTTGCTCCATCCATTGGGCGATCGCCTAATCGCCTACTCGCCTACAACGCTCTAAATGTGGGGCAAATCAATCAATACGTATGTAGTCTCACCGCCTAATCGCCTAATTATAAGTATATTTTCCATTATAGGACGAATCGCCCAATCGCCTGATCGCATGTAAGAGCGCCAACTATGAACGCTCCATTAGTAAAATGCGATAGCTGACCGTTCCATAGGGTGCCCATCTTTGCAGAGGCTCACCGTTTGATCCACCTGATAGTGCAAAGCCGAAGTGGTGTCGTCTAAACAACCACCATGCACTGAATGCCAGGATGGGCGCTCATGTCGTTGGGGGGGGGACGTTCATAAGTGAGCCAGTTGCTGTGCTTGAGATTAAGCCTTAGGCAGGAAAGGGCAGGATGTGAGCAATGTATGTGTACTTTCTGGCGTTTCTCTCTTCTCCTGGGCTTAGTCCAAGTCAGGGTGAATAACGGTTGAGGAATCCTTCGATCCATCGCTCTCTGCTGTGCGAGAGTAGAGCCGATAGTGAATGTACGCGCGGAGAGCACAGACGGCTCGCGGGTGGCGAGAGTGAATATCCGCGCGCGAGAACGTAAAGGATCAGGCGAAAATCCTCGACGTGCCGTTGAGGAATCCTCAAGCAATATTCACCCTGGTTCAAGTGTCACCTACCATCGGCTAGCCTCATATGTCGGTTGATGTGCCCCCCCCCCCCGAGAACATGAGCGCCCCAGGACGATTTAGTGGTCGAATAAAATTTGATGCCAGTGAATGAAATGGAAATACCCAGTGCTCGTGTCGTATTCTTTTATCATTCATTATTTCTTAGGACTGGGGATTGTAGCGGTCGAATGGTGTTTTGGGCCGAAAATGACAGCCAAACAGTTCATTAGCGAGCCCACGAAAAGCAGAGTTCTTCATCCACCATTCCCTACCGACCAGTTACTTCTGGATTTCTTGTTTTTTTTTTTGCGAAGCCTTGAAAATTTCGATTCTAACTCGGATTTGGAATTACTGCTGAAAGCAGGTGGCACGATAAATTATGTGCTGAAGCAGGACAAACGTGCCTACCCCAAAGAAATTCTGTGGCTGGAGGCAACATGTTGCACCTTCGCAGACGATGGGTGCGCGCGTAGCGGCCCAGCCAGCCCTCACCAACCCATCGAACGCCTCCCACCTCCATATACCCGCCCAATAATTGGCTACCCCAGCTGTTGGCCCCTCGACATGGGACTGTAGTCGTTCTATGGAGAAGCAGAGCGGAGCGTTCACACTGGTGAAGTGGCGGCATCAGCGTGAACTACGCTCAGGCGCGAAAAAATTCACCAAAAAACACAGATTCTAGTTTGGAGGTCTAATAGTCCGGCCGCTGCACCCTCAATTTTTCTGCGCACCCACTACCGCGTCCCTGCAAACTTCTTGACACCAACTATCAAAATCTGCCCAATTTCGGTTGAAGGCACCGATCAGGATGGCTGGAGCGCCGTGCGGTATCTCACTGAACGTCATTGGTGTACGAGTCCTCAGTGTACTGGGGAGTGTACTCGGGACCGCACCTTAACACTTATGCACTACTGACGTCATCAAAACCGTAACGCCCCTGACCATCGTGTCCACTGCCTTTGAGCCGACTGACCTATGTAGTGTGCTGTGCTGCTCTGAGAGAATTGCGGATCCGCGATTCGATGGACATCCAAAAGCACCATCTGCCACCCACCCACCTACGCCCACCACAGCAATGTATTCAAACTACAACTATCGGAAAAAGGAGATGTTGACAAAAAATGAATTTTTTGTTTAGCAAGCTACACACTGATACGATCTATCATAAAAAGGCATGCTTCAAGTAACTTCCTCATTTCAAAAGTTCAAGAAGCAAGAGCAAGGTTTGTGTGATTTCACTCGCTGTGCAGTAATGAGCCTCCCAATGGTGGTGAATTGTTACCTGCAATACCAGCGCACTTCAGAACCTTTCAGTAATCGGACTCCGAAGTGCTCTACTCGTTATAGGGCTATGCAGTTGTGGAAAATCACTTTTCTTGCATTACTTCTTTTTGTCGCACTCGGAGAAGTTGTGGATGGCAGACCGAGTCGAAGAAAGCATCACGGAAAGGTTTGTTCCTCCTCTCTGAATATATTCTATTAGCCATTAGTGAACGTGCGTTGTTAAACTAAGTTGCGAAGGCGCTCATGTCGACAGAGAGACATTTTCGCCAGCTGATGGAGCGTTCATAGTTGGCGACGACGCTGAGCGATCGTACGTGCGATTAGGCGATTAGGCGATTAGATGATGATTCACAAAGGGAAGTATACGTATCGATTAGGCGATTAAGTAGTAGGCGAGTAGTCGATAAGGGGAAGGAAACGTATTGATTTGTTGCTCCGCCCATTGAGCGATCGCCTAATCGCACATACCATCGCTAATGAATGATCCATAAAAGTGCTGGGAAAAGAAGAGGATAGCTCTAGCTGTGTGTCCGGAGGGGGGAGGGGGTACGTGACCCACCTGTCAAAACATAATGTTTAGCGCTGCATTGTTATGCGGAGACCCCAACACAATCAGCATTCTCCTGTCCCTCCCCCCGCTCCACCTGGCCTTCCTCTCCCCTAGAAGGAACCTTCAAGGAGCGACGAGGGCTACGAGAGAGGTGTGAGCAACTTTCATTCCCCTTGTGTTCATCCTTCCTCCTAGGCTCAGTGGGCTCCATTCCGTGATAGAAACCGTTCCCAGCACGGAAAGTATGACATACTCTTTCAGGAATAGAATCACAGAGGGAGTTTGAAAGCTTAGAGCTATCCTCAACTCTTCAGCAAAATTTCTTCACCTTGCTGGATAGTTCATGATTTCAGAGGAAGCCTGGCGACAAACCCCTATGTATGGGGAGCACCGTTTTATATTAGAAGAGCGACAACGGTCGTAGCCAAGTGATACTGTCATAAATGTTTTGTTTGTTATTGAAATTGAAAGAAGCTACACAAAACCTCGCTAAATGCAGAGCTTTTGCTTCTCATAGAAAAACGGGAGCTATCGCAACAAACTGGGCAGTGATCTACTTCTTATTATGAACAAGATAAAGACCCATTAGGCTGGAGAAGATGCTAAGGGGAAGCATGTGCAATTTTCATCCTCTTCAGCTTCCTGTCTCGCCCTGGGCTTAATCCTAGTGGGTACCCGTATATTTCGTAGGGTCGAAACGGGTGGTGGTTCAATGAAAAGCATACTGCATCATAGCAGTTGATGCAATATTATGGAGAGAAATAATGCGTGGTGTAACAGCTGTTTTGTTTGTAAATGTGGCGCTCGCTCTGCCCCCGAACAGGGGCGGTATTCAATCCTTCTACTCTGATTCAATCCTCTGGGGGGACAAAAAAGGGTTGCGTCATAGGACCTAGCATACCTCTGTGTTTCTACCTGCCAGACAGTTAGAGCAGCGCGACCCCTCAGGGAAAGAGTGCTTCATCAGTGGAGGGTAGTAGCGCTGCTCTGTCTGGCAGGTAGAAGGTCCTATGACGCAACCCTTTTTTGTCCCCCCAGAGGATTGAATCAGAGGAGGGGGATACATCTCCCTGGGGGAAGGATTGAATACCGCCCCAGGTGAGATGAGGGCACTAACGTCGCATCGGACAACTTGCACGAGAGAGACGGTAGGCGTGTATCATTTATGGCTTATGGGGAGTCGTATTTGGGTTAGGCCAAGGTTGATGACACCCTCAAAAAGTATGAGCGAAGATGCCTCGGTGGAAGCTGAAGGAGAGGCTTGTGGGAGAGGCGTGGTTTTGCCGAGATTTGTATAATATTGACGAAATCCCTGTATCTCTGTGTAATATAAATCGCTAACTTTGTGTGTCGGTTTGTATGTCTGTATGTGTGTGCGTATGTATGTACCAGTTTTGCTCCGCCCGCTATCGCGCGCATCACACGGCAGGCTTTAGCGAAACTGGAGACCCATGGAATATCAGCATGAGGTACTCCATTAACCACCTCACTATTGAATGTGTTAGACCTTTTCCCAGTTTCGCTGAAGTCCATCGAGAATACGCGTGATAACGTCTGGAGCTGAATCCTACTATATATAATCGGCTAAGCGGTTGTGTGTGTGTGTCTGTGTGTGTGTATGTGTTTGTCTGTCTGACCGGAAATTCATAGCTCGGGCACCAGTGGTCGTCAGGAGTTGGTTTCAAGATATGATATAGGGGGTGGGACGGGAACATATTTGGTGGGGTCACCAAAGTGATAACGACTGATGACGACTGATATAACGATATGCGTACGAACGTAGAGAGCACTTGAAATAGAAATAGAGAGCAGATTGTAGATAATGCCTTTCATTTCAATATCATTTCATCAGCGTTGTAATTGTAAACTCAAACTTTCGACCGCTACACCTTCTAGAGTTCTTGAGGATGAATGGGATGCTCGAATAAATATGATAATGAATACTAGGCATTCCGTTTTGAGATATTCGACCGCTAAATTACCTCGATACTCGACGCATAGTGGTTGTTTACATCATCACTTTAGCTGTGCACTTCACTGCGCTTATCAAACAGTGAGATACAGCCAAGATGGGCAGCCTATGCAACGGACAGTAATACATTTAACGAAGCAGCTATAATTTAGCGGTGAAACCTAAAGCTTCATCGATTGTCAGTTCTATCAATGCGCGCGGTAGCGGGCGGAGCTAAACTGGTATATATATCTCACAACTGTAAACATCCAGCATTCTTCTTGAATTCAGATAATTTAGCGGTGAATAGGATTGCTGTCAGTCTCAAAATGAAAATGAAATATGCCTATTTACATAAGTGAGGAGCTAAGGCTTATCATTTATTTACATTCACCATTATTTAGAACCCCGAAAGGATTAGCGGTTTAATGAGTTTGGGCTTTCTTGATAGAAATGAAAGTTATCATTTGCTGAAGACTTGATTGAGTTTATGCAATCGACTGCTATTAAGTAAGCTGGTCATACAATGATACAATGTGCACGTACAAATTTGTAAGTAGGACGCTCTAGTGTCAGCGCAAGCTGTAACGGAATCGACGACTTTTGCGTTCTGACGCGCCTTATCAGCCCTTATCAGTTGTAACCACTTTCCATCACCCACCAACAATGTCCCCGTCCCACCCCACATGACACCTGCGAGTATGGACGCTCTAGTGTCAACGCAAGCTGCGTAACGGAATCGACGACTTTTGCGTTCTGACGCCCTTATCAGCCCTTATCAGTTGTAATCACTTTCAATCACCCACCAACAATGTCCCCGTCCCACCCCACATGACACTTGCGAGTATGGACGCTCTAGTGTCAACGCGAGCTACTTAACGGAATCGACGACTTTTGCGTTCTACGCATCTTATCAGCCCTTATCAGTTGCTATCGCTTCCAATCATGTACCACCAATGTCCCGGGACCGCCCCACATAACACTTGTAAGTATAGACGCTCTAGTACCAATATGAACGACAAAACGAAATTGGCGATGCTCGCTTTCTAGCCCCTCTTATCAGCTATTATCAGTCGTTATCAGTTCCTATCACGTACCACTTGTGTCCCCATCCCACCCCCTATAACATATGTAAGAACCATGGCGCTATCATTGCTGTGACTCGAGCTATGAATTTCGTGACAAACAGACGTACACACACATACACACGCACAGACATACTTAGCGAATTATATATAGTAGGATGTCTGTGTGTCCGTCCGCAAAATGAAGTGAGTGAGTGAAGGAAGCTCATGGAATAAACAAACCGCTAACAAATCGGGTAGCTTACAGGATTTGAGCTATCAATGTTTTGCACAAGCATGATTGTGATAACCCAGAACGGCTATATAAACACCTACTGGGCCCTCTCGGTCATCTACCTGAAAAGGAAGTACTTCATTCATTGCTGTTCCGCCTATGATGTGGCTGTTGCTTTATTTGTTACACTTCTGTAAGTTTGATTATTTCCCCTAACGTAGTGCAACAGAAACGATTTCTCAGTATAGTTTCTAGGTTCCACCGTAAGCGCGTCTGCTTCGGGGTGCGCACTGCCACATGTTACCGATTTGTTTTCGTCGTGTTCGCTGCGCCCTCACGACGAGAACCACGAGAATGTGGTCATCAACTGTGTGGAGCGCCATCGCTGTAGAAAGTGGGATATGGCAATGAAACGGTCCAATCGCAGGGGAGCGCGGCCCAGGGGCCGTGTGCTGAGTGTTGGGGACCCCAGCAAGGTTTCGTACCGGGACAAACAGGTTACTGGCCAGTCCTTTAATTCTGTGACTCTATTTTTGTCTTTTCACTGTTCTAGATTACAGATTCGTCCACGCACACATTGCCATATTGAAGTAATACACCAATATGGCACGAAGTAATAGAAGGCGCGAACCAAACTTCAGTCTAAAGTAGTGAATGGAAGACTGGCACCATTACGGCGGTACAGCTAGACGTACACGAAAGATTCGCTTTGTAAAAGAATCAAAGGACAAACTAACGCAATTGCACGTCATGTTGCTATTCCGTGGTTCCCTACCCTGTGATGCGCGCGATAGCGGGAGCAGCAAACCTGGTCACTTCATAATATAAACCAGAAGTTTGGTGTGTCGGTTTGTTGTGTTATGCACGTCTGTCTGTCCGTCCGCAAAATGAAGTGAGTGATAAGGCAGCCAATGGAGTAAACAGGCCGCTAATCTGGGTAGCTCGCAGGGCTTGCCCTATCACTGTTTTGCAATGGCATGTTGTGATAACAGAACAGTGGCTATATAAACACCTACTTAGCACACTCTTGGTTATTCACACTGTGCAACACTGGCGGTAGAGCAGTGGAGAGGAGGAGAGGAGGAAATGGAGAAGAGGTGGAGGAAATCTCTTTAACACATTGACGACAACGCGAGTTTTGGCTTTTTTGGCCACGTGGGACCGGGGCGATTTTGCGGGCGCGGCCGCCTCAGGTCGTTCAAGCAGATTTTGAGTGATAAATACATAAATAATGATCAATACAAAACCAGATCAGTAAATTGTAATGAGCACAACCTACTCGGAGGTACAGTAGTGG
>MU882734.1:0-12296 GCA_036418205.1 Ostertagia ostertagi
GTTCAATCTATCGAATTCTCTTCCTTCAATTAAGGACCTCTTTGTATTCCTCCTTCAAGTCCATGATCCAAAGCGTATCAGCAGCGTCAACGATGGTCGCCGGCATCGATGCTCCTCCAAATATGGCCTGTGTGTGCGCCGCCTTTGTTAGTGGTCGAATCTGAAATTTTATTGTCAGAATTGTTCTTAGAAATATGATATTTTGGGAAATTGCAAAAATTGCTCCTACTTCATTTGCTCCCCACGTATAGTTCTTGTAGCCATTCCACGCATGCAACATCATCTCGACAACTTTATTTTTCCGCCGTTCTGAAATACATTTCATACCAAAGCTCGAATAGCAGACGTTCAGACTCCACTTCGATGTGCTGGTAAAGGCATTCAATAGTGGTCTGAGCTTCGCAACCATGTCATCAGGTCGTCACCGAAATTGTCCACAATTGCTATTTGTTTCTCATTCGGGAAAATCCGCCCCTAGATCGCTTTTTTGTATACCAACTTGGTACCCTTAATTCTTGATGGTTGCCGTTTACTCGTTTGCAGAATGCCGTTAATTGCCACAAAAATGCCGTATATTTCTTAAAACGGGGGCCGACGTCGAGTTTAGAAGTAATTTTCATTACGGTGAGAATGGAGCTGGAGGTGGGCATTCGATTCCGCTCTGTGGCTTCAACGATAAAGATTGAGATAAGGCTGAGGTAATCTCTAGTGGTAAGCATAGCAACTTTGATAAGACGCTCGTTCAAAGTAACTTTTTGATAAGAGCCAGAAAAAGCCGTAATCATCGACAACCAATCTGATTGTATTTTCAGAGACTATGGAGCACGTCCCTCTCCCCTCTCCTCCTAGGCCTAGGTAAAAATTTTGGCTCTTGACTCATGGTCGCTTCTCCGCGCCATGCCAGGGTGATTCAGTCGCTCCCTATTAGAAAGCTTCTTTGAATGGAACCGTCATCAAAGCTCTTTCCATTAGCGTTATGAGCGCCCTTATCGTGATCCTTACCATTAAAACCGCAGAATAGAATTCAGTGGACCCCTCCAACTCCATTTCCACTGTTCATTACTGACTGCAACTGCCCAGAAAGCTCGTGGGTTCCCTGCTCCCACAAGATGGAGGTGGGGAAGGAGGAACGTGAAAAAAATTGTTGACTACCTTCTTCACTTCATACTCTTACTCTTCTCTTTGAACGTCTCTCAATCCTGTATGCGGCGGAAATGGCTGAAGAGCCAGGTGTTGAAAGGAGCGTGGTTTTTGCTTCAGGGGGTCAGTCAGCTTTAGCTCTTCACCTCACACATGCAAGCTGTCCAGGCGTGGGTAGCTTGGATATGTGAGGTGGTCTTATCACCAGCTGGCCTGTGTTGTGCAACCCGTAGAGTAGTTGCGGTCGTGCTGCAGCGCACTGCGGTCGTCCATGCGAGCCTACCTCATTAGTCCAGAGAAGGTATAGCCCTCAGGTGGCGCGGAATAGGTTCTTCCCTTCCTATAGAACTTTAGCTGGCATCTGTTCTGCACGGACCGGTAGTGCCCGGCAAAAGACCACTTTCCCTCTGAAGTGGGCTGATTCTACTCATGCGCAGTTTTGAAGTAACAGCTTCACAGTGAGCCCCAGCATGCACGTATATTTACTACGTTGCAAAAGGCAAACGCAAGAAAGCTTTGTGAATTTGCATACCGTTTTGATCATTCTCAGTGGCTGCTTGGAGATCATCCACGTACACGTACTGTTCATGTTGTCGCTGTGGATTCGGAGACTGTCCATTGACCTTCTTTTTGGGTACAATCTGAACGGATGTTGATAGCCACTCAGTTATTATCAGGAGCTGCAGTACCAGTATTTTAGCTGATTATGCATTCAATCTGCAAAAATGGGCCGCTGCCTTTGGTAAGCACTGGATACTGTAAGTGTAGTCCGTACCCTCAAAACTGGCAGTGTGGTAGCTTACAACTCACGAGGATGTTAATGTTAATGTTAATAAGCGCAACTGCTAGATGTAAAGCTTCACCGATGGACTCATTTCAGCGCTATCGCAAGATAGAGGGCATTGTGATTACAATGCATCATAAACCGCGAGAAACATCTCCTTCTTGTTGAAATTGGGACTAAGCCTTAGGCAGGAGAGGAAAGTCTTCAGGGTTCGAAAGCGAATTTCATTTTCTCCGAAGTTCTGTCCTTCCTAGGCTCACAATCAGTCCAAGGGGATGCCAACAAACTACAATAGCGCCCTCGCTTTTTAGGAACCCCTGCAAGGAGTTGCTTCAAAAGGGAGCAACGGTTTGCGAAGATAGGTGCCTCCAAACTGCTACATTCTATACTCGATAGGAGTTGATTTTTTCGTTTTAATCCCTGCCCTTCGTCAAATGAAGCAGTCGAGGTAAATTGACGACAATTTCCCTCCCAATTTGGTTGGACCTTCACAGCCAATATGGGAGACTTGAAAGTATGCCACCTCCTTAATATTGAGTTTTTGGAAAAGTTTGCCACCCTAGCTATTAGGAAACATTTTGATGATAATTCTGAAGATTATAGGGTTTGCACCATCCCCGCTCATTTCTCGATGTCAAAGCTCAGGCAGTTGGCCGGTTGTGTCCACCTAGAAATATGAGAGCTAAAGCATACTGTAGTCATTGAGTACGTTGTGATTTATTTGGGCGAACTCCATGGTTCGAGATCGCACACGCGAACAGGCGATTGGGCGATTTGGCGATTAGGCGATTAGGCTAGAAGGGAAGGAAGCACACATGTCATTAACCGAAAGGGCGAGTAGCGATTGAGATTAAATACGTATTGATTTGATTCTGAGCGATCGTCTAATCGCCTACTCACCAATCGCTTGATCAATAAGTATTTTTTTCTGTCTAGCCTGATCGCTTGATCGCCTTCATCATAACTCTGAACAATACCTTATCCATTACCCTTTAGCCCTTTCAGTCAACCATTTTTGGAGGGATTCTAGAGCCCCTCCACCCCACGCTCCCCTCCCCTTTGAAAAATGAAGCATCCTATGCAACCATTGTGACCAAGGTAATGATGTCCTTGATCAATCCCTGGGATGCACCACGCAGTCCAATTCCTTTCGGTACCGTGGAAGCGTTTGATACGATAAGGACTGTGAAATCTAGCCGATGTACAAAGTTGAACTTTTATGGGCCTAGTAGTTCTGGAAAAACTTAAAGACTGCACGGAGGGATGGAGTACTGTGCTGGGTGGGCTGCCATGCGGGATTTGTTCCTAGACTCGTGACGCCGCTTGTCCTTTAAACCACCTCTACCAATTGACAACCCCCCCCCCTTCAAAAAGCGAGAAATTGCCGGGTGGCAGACCATACACCACAAGTGACGACGGCCTAACAAAAAATGTTTCCTGCGCATGAAGTGTAGCCTGTTGCAGTTGTACTTCTATCGAATGTCACTAATTACAACTATCATTTACCAGAAATCAGCTATCACTATGAACAACTTCTAACCAGATTTACTTGGAGGCCGTCGTCAGTTGTGGTGTTTGGTCTGCACCCGACACTTTCTCGCCTTTTGAAGGGGAGCTACTTTTACCTTCCAGTGACTAGCTCTCGATCACGAAAGGTGATAGAGAGAGCGCCAAAATAACCAACTTTTGCTCTCAGCGGTTAGTTGAAACTGTTTTATCAACTTACCGGTAATAGCCTTCCTGGTCTAATCGCCCTTGCGGGGCGTTGATTCTCGGAAGCGGGCAAAGAGGTGATAACGCACAGTAGGATGAAAATTACGGCGCCACTGGCAAGAATCGCCGCCCGTTTGAGTTTTACCGTCTTCATCGCATTGAACTGTAAATAGAAAAGTAGAACCATAATTGAAAAGAGAAATGAAGGACGACGAGGAAAAGAAATAATAATGTGAGAATGAAATACTCCTGAGCAGTCAGATTCGCCTCGTCCATAGTTCGCGACTTGGGAGATTGAGCTTGTAGTAGAGTAGGATATTTCGCTGAGAAGATTAGATAAGTATCGAGTAGAATCGCTGGAGTGTGGCAGATTTGGCGACTTCAGGCAAATTGATCGATACGTATCTAATCTTCTGAGTGCACAATCCTGTTCTACTACAATTTTATTATCCTAATGTCCTCATCTACTACTATCCGAATGTCGTAGCTTACTACTCTCCATCGATTCTAATCGATACGTATCTACTTTAAAATTGAACTAACACCACTTTGCTTCATCCAAATCTACTACTATATACGATCGCAATACTAATCTGTCCTGTCTCAGTAGCGTAATATCCTATTGTCCGGAGTCGCGAACCATGAACGCGGTCTCAGGAGAAATATTCGAAGAGCGATTGAAAATCGGATCGAGGAAAGGACTGACAAGTACGAAGTAGCATAGGAGCGATGCAGAATTGATCACTACGGTGCTGAACGAATTTTCAGATTTTGTTTTGGGTCACCTTCATTTAGCTCTCCAAGGGATGGGTCTCCTACCAGCGTGGCTCGTACGACACCTTCATTGCTGCATGTGCACACAGCGGTGTGCATGTTTTATCAAAGAATGAGCGTTTTTCTCTATCAAAATCGTAATAACTTCGAAAAAATTCCTGCAAACACTTTTTCAAATTTGATTTCAATTTTATCTTTTTTGTTTACAACTCCTGACCGGTCAATATCTACCATGAGTGTCCACCACTTGTCTTCCAACGCTCAGAAAATTTCTTGATGCTCCTTTTCCAAAACCCAGCGGAGTGCGGGTCAAGAAAGGAGGCGACCTCACTTTCGAGTTGGAGTTGATCGTCTGATTATTTCGTTGATTAAGTCCAGGATAGGTAGCACTTAATTCACAGCTCGACCCAGGGGATTACGCTAAGAGAGGAAAAAATCTTGCCGCAACTCCAGAATTTCTTACCGGGCTCATTTCGGATCATGGTGATTCGTAATGTCATGAAAGAAATAAATATTGTCGCGGTACGAGGGCTCTTGACGAGCTGCCTCGGCCAGCTTCTGGAAGTTCTGTAGCCTAGACCTCTACCTACACAGTGTATCCATAAAGAAGAAATTTGTAGTTTGAGCTTCCTTAAAGTGTTCTACACCCTGTAGGGGTAAACGAAAGGCCTTCTGCCTCTTTGTGCAAAATCAAAAGATCGAAAGCGCCGGTAAATGTAAACATGCTGTAGCGGTACACGCCTATTGAAAAGCTAATTGCAAAGACAGGTTGGTCGTAACGACACGAAATCTGTAAGTTGAGGAGATACTTGCAAGTGGGCAGGCGTCGGAGTCCAGATGACATATCACCCCTTCATCATTTCTATACACCAATCAACTTCTGCCCACACAACCCTTCCTCACCATCATGCTTCCGTCCCACCCTTTACACCATCCCCAAGGGACAGCTGCTGCAACGAGCACCATGGATCTCTTGATACTTGCGCTCTGGAGCACAGGAGTGGTCGATCGGTTTTTTTTTGAATTTCTTTTAACTACTGATTCAGCCCTTATATGCCACCGCCATGATTGAACCTCGAAACAATGCTTAAATCATAATTTTTATTATAATTTAGCTACAAATTTTCGTGGAAAAGAAAAATATCAGAAAGAGTTGCAGAACTTTCTTCAAGCTAAAATATTCCATACAATGGTGAGCTCCTTCCTCAAAATCAATGCAAGCAGTAGAAGCATGATCCATCTAGTCAATCAAACGCCCCCCACTCTTCATCGACTTTGCCTGTGCACTTTTTTCAAAGCAGATCCACAAAGTTTCTCATTTGAGACCTAATTTTTTTTTATGAAATCATGACCAATGCCAGCTCCAATCTTCGTGTGAAATTCACATGTACGGCTTCGAAAAGCTTGGCACAATAAGATCTTTCAACTAAGTTAACATAGATTATAAAGTATAAAAGGATAAAGCATTTGCCGTTGATCAATCCCTTTTTGGGATGCGGCACGCATTCTACTTCCATTTGTACATTCGTAGTGGCGTTTGAATGCGATGTGGCCTATACAATGACTTGCGGGGGCCAGCCGATGTACAAGTCAGTGTTTTTATCCTCCCAGACAAGTCTGGTACCAATTAACCGACCCCGGAGGGATGGAAGGCTTGGTTGGCCCGGGCGACTCACGACCCAGGATTTGATCCCCGGACCGCTCGCGTGGTAAGCGTGCCACTTGCCACTACACCACTTCCGCCCTATTTCGATATTTCGGAAAAAACTCCGGATTTGTTTGCTAGGGTTTGAGGAGCCACATCCACTTCGAAACCGTACAAGATATTAGAAAGATGAAAATGAAAGAGCCAGCAAGAGACTATGTGAGAGGTCATACGAACTTGTCCTAAAAAACAGCAAGAAAAAAGTATGTTTTGATTCGGAGATCAATTTGGAGCTGTAAGACGTCGTACGAAATCTTCTACACACCTACTGGCCTACGAAGACACATTACATCAACCAAATGCCAAATCAAAGGAAAAAAATTTGATTTCTTCTCAGTTTTTTTTTCCAAAAGTAGCAGAACTTATTGAACAACCTGATAAGAAAAGCGGTCTAGGCGGACAGAATCGTAATGACGGAACTGAAGAGTTCAGTCCTATTTCCACAGCATTTGCAGCGATCACGGGACCATCGAAAACAAAAATGCCGAAGAAATCGATGGCGCGGTAATGACGATGGAAAGGATGCGATAAGGATAAGAGCAACCTTACGCAACGTGGCCGGGGCGACACCATAGACACTCATTGAGCGGCTCCTAGTTTTTTTGGAACCCACGGGCCCTTTCTTTGAAATCGACAAAGTATGTACAAACAAGGAAAAGTCGAATAAACTGAGGAAAATGTTGAATGGAGCCGCACAACAATTAAACCTGCTGTAAACCTCAGGATTCCAATGAGGGCACGTCCCAAGTGCCTGAAAAGGCCGGGCCACCGACAAAATTTTCATCACGGTCGCTGTTGCCTAACCTGGGGCTGTATTCAGTCCTTCCCCAGAGATAGGTGAACGGAAATTCCTTTGAAGTTTTTTTTTGCTTTCTCTGTCCGTGCCCGAAAAAAAGGGGCATAGTTGTGCCGTATGTGTGGGTATAAAAGTAAACATGTATCGAAAGTAAAGAAAGTATATCGGTCAAAAACACGAATTTGAAGGGATTTCTCATTCCCCTAGCCGGGAAAGAATTGAATCCGGCCCCTGAGCGCACCTTGAGCTCAGTGGCGAGTTTGTGGCAGAAGGAAAACGAGCCAACGTTATCATTTGATCAAAGTGAGCGAATTCCGAAGGGAGTTCCAAGGCATCTTATAAAACTTCAGCTGTTCCAGTTGTTCAATTCAGCTGATAGGTGCTAGACGGTGCGAATGGTACCGGGAGGACGTCAAACGATTGTTTTCATCTGAGATTTGAGGGAGGATTAAGAACGGCCAATTCCCTTCGGATACGATCCGAATCTTAGACCTCTAAGGAGTTTGTGTGAGAACGCAAGTCCCATGTCCTATTTAATGTTCGTTGGAAGATGAGTTTTGTTGTTTTCCATGGAGTCATTGGTCAGTTTCGCTGTGAGTGCTCGGTTTGGAGCAGCCAGTTACGGGGAATATCGCATTACTTTGCACCCCTTGAACAAAAATGGACCGGGAGGCTAAGTCATGTGCATATCTGTTACTACTTCCCAAAGCCAGATGGTATAAAAATTTGGTCATTAATAGAAATTGAAATAAATAAAAGATGGATCGAAAAATTGAAAATCAAAGGAAAATTCCCAAAACTCACGTGATAAGGCACTAACTCTCTACTTAATCTGGGGATATACGAGCCGACCATGTAAGAGGCCATTTGGACGTATTTCCTTCGACATTTGACAAGACGCCAACAAACACTGTGCTTTGATTGATAGCACATTACATATATAAACTAAAAGATACGGCCGCTTGCACTGGAATGATCTTCAAAATGAAGAGCGAACGATGGTGATAACAATATCAGCATCCAGTCCGCTTCCCATATGAAGCGTTCATAGTTGGCGATCGTACGTACGATTAGGCGATTAGGCGATGCTTCAAAATAAAAAGTAAGCGTACGATAAGGGATTAGGCAATAGCTGCGAGTAACGATGCCAAGCAGTGAATAAAGGACTTGAATATTGTTGCCGCCACATTAAGCGATCGCATAACTGCTAAGGCTATACATTTATAGACTTGATTGCCTTCATCGCCTAAATCGCCCAATCGCACGATTTACGAATCGATCAACTAATAAACCCTCCGATTACCTCCTTACGTCCGCGCTTTGAACGGAGTTTTTTAACAAAACCGGCGGTCACTGCAAACAAGGCTCTGTCAGGACGCTACGGCCCACCTTTCGCCACGGGTGGGTCATTCTCAGAGCTTTAGGAATTGGCTTCCCCTTTACAGTGGAAAGATTTCCCTTAAGTTGACAACTAATAGTCGGGTCGCCCCCCCTGCCCTTGAGGTGGGACCCTTTGACCAGTTGAAGGTTTGCGTTTAGCTGAGTGGTTTAGGAGGTACATCAAACACATGCATCAGCTACAGCGCTAGTTTAGCTACAAAGGTTCACGAGGGAAAGTGGATCGGATTTTGGCAGCGGGACCACGTAATGGCGCGCTGGAGCCAAGAAAAGGAGAAGAACAAGAAGAAATTCTCCTTATTTCTCCCTTTTCAATGGAATAAATGTTAATCTTTCCAGGATTTTACGATATATATGGAAGGCAATGCATAACGACGACGACAATATAAGATACAATTAGGAAATTAGGCGAAGTTGTCTTAGCGACAAGAAGCGCCAAAATCCACTTAAAGGACGAATTCACGATGAAAAAGCAACCCATTTCAAATTAACCTAGGGATGGTGAGTGGTACACGAAAGAAGGAAGAACCATGAGAAACGGCCCAGAACCCGAGAAATGGGACCCCTTCCTTGCCCGTTGATTTGAGCATTGATGCGACTCTCATCGCTGTGCCCTCTTCAACACTACGCTCTCTCAGCTATCTAATCACTCGCCACGTATTGAACTGCGGCGAGTGATCAGATGATCGGTGGGCGGAGATCGCCGGACCCGCCAGCTTTGAGGCATGATAGGTCGCCGAGGTCAAATTTTTCCATGCGAATTGCGCGTCAGTTCGCACCCTCAGGAGGTCCGTGGGTCCCTCAACTAGGTCAATTACTTCTTCCTTCGACCTTCATTCTAATCGTGAATCCTCCTTTAAGTAAGCAATGGGTCGAACCAAACCCCGGACAGCCAGCCATCTGCGCATCGGCAGTTGGTAAGAGAATAGCTTGGTACCAAGGAAAAAATAGAACACTCTATAATTTCTAGAAAACTTGCTATTTACTAACTATATATTCCGTGAAGCACAGAAGACAAACTTAGTCAGAAGAAACCCATTCGTAATGAAGTTGAGTTCCCGATGATAAAAGGTTCCGATGAAATCGGAGGAACTGGCTCCGTGTGAAGCATACGAATTGATCTGTAGCACATCACATTGCAGAAAATTCGCAATAGCGGTGAAATGAATTACGTTCGAGCGCTGTCCTATCCATTGTCCCTGTTTCGGGTTTAGGGTAATGCTTTTTTTCAGTTCCTGAAACGAGCAGATGTTCAAACGGCGACCTTTGTGGGAGAAACGAACAAAAGGCTTCGTTTGTGAAGAACAACAATAGGGCTAGGGTTGCCCTAAATCTATGATTAAATGCATCCGCCCCTCGTACGTAGGTATCGTTAGAGGGCAACGGATAAAAGGGTTGTGTGTAAAGAAACATAGCAAGAAAAATCAACTTAAAAAACTAAAATATCGCTATGAGTGCAGAAGACGAAGATTAACAAGGGTCTAGTGAATTCCACAGGAATAATCAGTCAATAGTAGACTCTTCTTCTTTTCACATGCGCAGGTCCCAAGCAGCCGCAGGGTGAAAGGAACACACAGAAATATTTGAATCTAGGCCCCGCATATTAAAGGCACGCTTTGCCTCTAGGCTATTGTACCAGTGTCCCTGCAAATGAGGTTATTGAGCCCAAAACCTCAGAACACCGTCAGTTCGAGGTTGGAGGAGGTGAAAAGGGGACCATGGGCAGAACTCGCAACCGTGCAACATCGCTACAGTTCCTGGGTCTCCCTGCGCGCTGCTCTTTGCTATTCACCGGTCTGGCCGTGCTCCTGCTTTGTATTCCTGTTCTCTTGGAAGTTTGATTGGTCCTCAGACTCTTGCTACTGCAAGAACAAATAGACGACGCGTTCGCAGACATTTTTGATTAATTGCCCCTATACAATCACTTGCAGACGTGACAAGCCACTTGTCTTCGGCATATTTGGAACCAGATTACTGGCCTGCACTTGCTACGCGATGCCCTTTGCTAAGATATAACTGCTCTATATTGTTCGGTTGCTGGGAACAAGAATTCATTGAATCGCTAGTTGGCTTTTTGGGGGGATTATAGTCAGGGCAGTACGAATTGGAAATTCCGCTTTGAAGTTAATTTGGTTGCGTTCGCTCTATGCTGGGCCTGCCAGGTGTTCAAGAGGGCGCCATGGGGTTAACAACATTCCTATCGCCCAGCTCTCTAAAATAGAGCTTCCAATCACGTTTTTTTTGCAGCGACAAAATATAGAAACTTTTTGAGCTTCTGCTAGAGATGAAAAATTCAGCGGCAAGAAGAAAGGAGAAGAAGAAAGAAGAGAAAGAAAGAAGAAAGAAAGAAAGAAAGAAGAAGAAAGAAAGAAGAAAGAAGAAGAAGAAGAAAGAAAGAAAGAAGAAGAAAGAAAGAAGAAAGAAAGAAGAAAGAAAAAGAAGAAAGAAGAAGGAAGAAAGAAAAGAAGAAACAAACGCAAGCATACGCTCAGAAAATTACTGCCAGTGCGATCCACTCATCTATTAACTTGTTTTTCTACTGCGACCACCCATTCACAATGTCTGCTCTTCACATCACGTTCTTGCCTTATGTTCGCCAGTTCCATAGGTGCTCGATTTTTTATAATGCTAAGCAGATCAATTAATTATGTAACTTTTTCTAAAGCGTCATCAAATGGTCAGAACGTTAACCAAACAGAAGGAAATTACACCCTGTAACCCCCGCCACATCCGCTACCTTCCAACTAATTTACTGCCATCCAAAACTTATTTACTACCATTTTTACTTTTGTTGTTTTTATTATACATTTTTTATTATTTTTCATTTTATTACTTCCTCATTTTTTATTTCACTTTTATTTTTATTTGTATTACTTTTACTTGTCACACAGATGAACTTCTGACAGAAATCTGTGCAAATGTTCTAAGACATTGTGAGACTTTAAAAGTTCAGTTCTAGTCTAAACCTCACAAATTTCTCAGTTTTCTATTTCAAGGGAATTCTTTTATGTTCTGTGCAAAAGAATAAAATTCTGAAGCCCTGCAGGTTTTTGAGCACGAAATGAGGTTTTAGAGTAGCGCTTCTCTAACATTGACGACAGCATGACGCGCATGCGCGTCAGATTTTCGGAGGAATGAGCCTCGTTCTGCTCGATTTATTTAGTATTTTTCATATTTCAAAGACAACCATCTACATATCTGATACAAAATATATCGCACCCATTATTTGTAGCGGAACTGTTGAAGAGGCATTGATGATTTAAAAAATATTTGAAAAACTCGCCGAAGCTCACGTACGGGCTGTCGTCAATCTGTTGACTCATTGCGGAACTCGCTAAGTATGTATGCACCTCCGTAGGTTTTTGTCGCCCGTTTTATCACTAGCCAATAATCTGGTATTGATTTTATTAGTATTTGAGCGAACGACAATTTTTGTGCTCAGAAAAGCTTACTGTTGATTTACCTTATTAAAATAATAATTAATTCGAAGGCCACGATCTTATTTTATGTGGTACATAGCTGTGGTTTAACGTGACTTTGAATCTGCATCATTAGCATCAAAATTGCTCTACTATGGCATGGGAGAGAGAGAACTCATGATGAATATCCAGAACATGGACTGAAAGAACAGAAATTTGAACAGAGACAGGGCGGCGCTAAAGTTGACGGCACCGACAACACATCACGGCGATCGCAATGGAATCATTCAGAAAGATCAGAAGGAAGGTACAATTGTTCCAGAAGCAGCTAGCCAAGGCACATTTCGTACGGGATACCGCATGTAGCAGGTGGGTGTTGCTGTCAGTCAAAATCGCTATTGCGACGGGAAATTACAGTGATGCCAGCTCCCATCAATGGCGAGTCAGTGATTTGAATGAAGGACACGGTGAAAACCAGAACTGAGCCCTTGCTGCAGTCCGTCTCGAGACTCGTATTTTTTCAGACCAGCAACTCCACAAAATAAAACCTTGTACTCTCGTATAACT
>MU882735.1:0-30499 GCA_036418205.1 Ostertagia ostertagi
ATAGTTATCGATTCCTTTCTTAATCAATTTCAAATGCGTCCTACTAGGAAGTTTCGATTTAAGATGTGCATACGACCAAATGGATCTGCAGATTATCCTGGATGCATCATCTTCACGACGCGAGGTGAGCGCCTCTAGGATTTTGCTTTGGCCTTTGTACCCAATAGTTGTTGTTGGCTTTGGCTAGGAATTTACTGGCGGGGGAGCTGGAACCGTAGAATACGAATACATTATCCATTTAGCGCGAAAGTGCTTAGCGCTCACGCTATTGACGCCGGCGTCAGAAGCGCCAAAACAGCTTTGATCACCAAGATTGCTCTGATTAATCTGTGCTTTGGTGTTCTTGAACAAAATCGTGGAATTCAAAAATAGGGATGGGAGACGAGTCAACCCTGATGTCCGCCCATTTTGAAAAACTTAACGACCTCACCCCCCCCCTCTCACAAGGGGATCCTGATACATCTCCGTCATCCTTCGCCACCACCACCCTCGCTGCTAGTAGTCTAGTTTGTCTTTTCAGCTTCTTTCCTAAGGTTTCTCAGGTTCCAAATCGCCAAAACCCCTTTTAAACAATCCCCTCTCTCACAGCCATGACACCCACAGCATCCACAAACGATCCCCTTCACTTTGGTTAACTTTCGTAGCAACCGCAAATAGTACCCTCTCCCTCCCGAAAACTGCAAGTACGACCCACTCGTCTGGCCGGACGGTTGTCCCTGGATACGTGGTGTCCCCGTGAAGGGCATACTCCACAAATTGGCAGAGAAGTATTTCTTGAACGAAGGAACTTATAAATCTTTAAAAGAAAACAGATCATCAGAACCACAAAAATCGAGTACCGTCAACCTTTCATTTGAGACATGCTTTAAGTCTATTTGTATGCACTTCCTCAACAGTTCCGACCCCGTGTAGAGCTGTCCTAAAATTTGGCGGGGAAGTACTTTTGAATGGGGGGGGGCATGATTGACAGAAGAATAGATCGTAAAACACCGAAACCGGGCAAATCAAACGCCTTCCGGGCTCATATTCTCAGATTTTTTACAGTAATTTCGACAGTAATTTCGGCCCCGTGAAGGGCCTTTCCAAAAATTGGCAGGGAGGCGAGGCCCTATTGATAACTCACCAGTGTTACCTGGTAAGCGGACACCCGCCTCAGGCGCTCCCGGGTAGCAACCAGGACGGATGTCTCTTTGAAGGTGGCCGCGGAGGCGCACGTTATTGGTTATTGATGTGTGGGCACGGGGCCGCTCTGATGAGCGGTGCACCCAGCACAGCTCGGCCTGTCCCTGGATGTGTTAGGCGCACGACAGCGACGACGGCGAGCGAGGGCGCTCTGGCAATCGCGTCGTACACCTCGCGGGCTTGCCAGGTGTGTTTGACATTCGAGTCGCGTCCTGCTGGTCGCAGTAGCATCGGATTCGATTGGCGAATGATTCAGTAATGATTTGCGTCAAGTGTAACGCGTGGTGTCTAGCTCTAATGTCATAAAAAGGTATACGAAAAAAAAAAAAACATAAAAAAAACGAAAAAAGGAAAAACATGTACCACTACCTAGCAAATGATGGGAACTGGCTCGGATCCTGCCTGGGGCAAATGTTTTGCTGTTGCGCATCCTCGTGGTAATTTCTTACAAAGTCCGTTTCCAAATTGTTCTTTTTTTATAAGTACGTGCCAATGCATAAACTTACCAGCTTTTGTTCGCGGCAAAGTTGTAATGTCCTAGAACGATATTTTTTGGGGATGCGCCATGCATCCTTCTTCCATTGAGAATTGTACTGGCGTTCGGAATGAATGGAAATTCTACACAATGAATTGCGAGGCAACCGAGGTTTATGTTGGCAGGGGAGCATTTTATCTTTTGGGGTAACTCCAAATCGCCGATCACGGAGGTGGAGGGCAGGTTGCGTGGACGGAGTTCGATCTAGGTTCTGATTCCCAAACCGTACGTGTGGTAAGCAGCGCCGCTTGCCATTACACCACTGTCGCCCATAACCAACACCCACATCGAGTAACGACAAGCTAAGGTTTTTGAGAAAGATAAATACTCCTTAAATTTTCTCAGAGGTCAGGGAAATTCTCCTGTTCGTAAAATCCGTTCTGTTCAGTAGGGGTTACTACGGAATGATAGCAAGCATTGATTTTCTGCTTCTACGCGCTCTTCAAGGAGCAGGGTAAAGCCTGAATAGAGCAGTAAACAAGGATAGGAATGGCAGCTGGACATATTTAAAGGCGATTAAGATGGCTGATGGTTACGTCTGTGACGTCATGATCATATACGGCTGTTAAGGGCAGTCTCAAAGACTCCTTAACTGACTAATGCTCAGTGACCTCATCAAAACCATACCGCCCTCTAGCCATCGTGCTTACTGCGTTAAGGCTTTCTAGATACTTTGGAGCCTTCCTATGCTTTTATTTGAATTGTTAGGCCCCTAATTCTTTCAAACGTCCGCTCCAGAACAACCAACAGCATTTCAACGGAAATCCTGAACGACACTCCAGAAATTATTACTCAAGAGATTTCAGGTGTTCGAACATCAACGTGAGCTGGCGTTGTCGTTGATCGAACGTCTACCTATCTCCGCCACTAGCACGAATGTTGCCGTAGGAATCATCAGCTTCACTGCTGTGCCAACAGTCAGGCTTCCACTCGGATTGGGAAGGGACAAAGCGGTAATCACATTATTTTCATTGTTTCGTTAATTTCGTTTTCTTATGCTAATCTTCTCAATATTTTATTATTGTTATTATCTGTCTGCCTTTTACTCCATTCTTTACATAAGCTTTTCTATTGTGTGTTTAATAGTGCTGTGGGCAGCAACCAACCAATGGTAAAAACATTGTAATTGTAATTATAAGACGAGGGTGGCGGTTCGAATCTGCGAACTTGGGGCGGAAGTTTTGTCCTAACCCAGCAAATCTTGTGTAAATATAAATAAGTAATGCTTAACGTGGATTTGCACCTAGCGGACTTTGCATTCCCGGGATCCAGCTGAATGTACAACAGGACCCATGTTTTTCATTCTCAGCGCAGATACGCATTGGGTGCGCTCCCGAATCCAGTACGAGTTTCTACACAGGGATTTAGCCGTTAGCGCCTTCAACACGTGCTTCACGCGAATTGGGCCCCAAGGTAAGCAATAACACAGAGATCCGATTTCTGAGCAGCTCTGGTAATGCCAAATAAGCGGCCTAGCCATACTTAAGGTTTTCTTTTCCAATTAGAGCAAATTTTTGCGTTTTGCCCCTGGTTCCCATTTTCTTGCACATATCTAGACTCATATCGCTGAAAAATTCTTACTGTAAGCAACTGTTAATGCCGAATGCTGCTAGGCATATAAAAATGTAAAAGTTTCCTTTCTGTATTTTTCATGGTCTAATTTGTTTTGTTTTTGCTTGATGGCAACCTAGGGTCCGCTTCAAAGAAAACTGGCTCCCGCAAGATGCCCTAACATGCAAAAAACCCCCCTCAAAATCGCTTCACATCCTGAACGACTTTTCCGATAAGCTAATGGCTTCGCTGTCCCCTTTCTCTCTATTTTCCCCCGTTTTGGGCCTCGAAGGCTAGGAAGTTTTCTAAGAAGCCGTTGTGAATTTTTTTTTATGTCACATCACACAGCTAAAAATTACAGGCTTTAGGCAAGTGGTCTTATGGAGTGAGCAAAAAGAATGTCTACTGTGAGACAATTCAGATGATCTGGTGATAATTTCAAATATCGAAGATCAAATTCAGGAGGTTCGTGCTGCACTCGAATCAATCCAGTATCGCGGTGGCTCCACGTTGACAGCACAGGCGGTGGATCTCAGCTCGATGACTTCTTGATGGTCAGACACCTAAATGCCATAAAGGTCTGCTTTTATTGTAACTTCCCCTTCTAGTATTTTTGAAATCCGTTGTTTACTTCCGACGGTTTTAAAAGTAGCTTCGAGGTTAAGTAACAACATTGATAGCAGAAATGGTCCACATTCCTTTTGAGAAATTGGAGGTCAAGTGAAATGATACGAAAGAGTGAGCGTTCTCAGCTTTCCACTGCAATAGAGAGTAAGAAAACACTTGGCGTATTTCCGCCCCTATTTTTTCTCTTTTCCCTGTAACGATCATAGCAAAGAAAAAATGTTGCCAAGTAGGGTTGTGCTTATGTGGTCAGACAAGACAGGCAACATTCCATTCATTATGTCTTCAAGACACCCTCATTGGCCTCATCCCCTCGGCACTTTAAAAGTCAGCTTACCTAAAGGCGTGCCCCTACGTCTGTAGGTACGGTGCCTGAAAAATATCGACAAAAATTTCAAGTGTGTTATCCAATTAATTTTACTAGGTGGTGGTGTTGATGAATGATGGTTTCTCGCAAGATGCATGGGATCGTGTGCTGTCGGCCAGCGAGCGCCTTACTTCCGTGAAAGCAGAACTATTTGGAGTAGCGCTCGGGAGTGAAGTAAGCTAATTTTTATTAATTCTATTTGTCTGTTTACAGAAAAAACAACAACAATGGATTTGCCCCAAATGCTAGTTCTCAATCGTTTTAAAAAGAGGCACAGTCAGTGAATAATTTGGAGAGTAAAAAAATGCGTGGAAAGAGCGGATCCTTCACCAGTGGCAAATAGTGTATAATGGTCGAGAAAGTTTGAAAAGATCCGTGTAATCAATGAGTAGGAAAAAATGAGGCTTCGGTACATGTGTTCGTAATCAGGATCAACCGTCACGTTAAAAAAAACCTTGGAATCGGACAATATATTCCTGCAATGGTGCCTTATCACAACCCCCTCCCTGGAATCACAAAGCACGACCTCCCTCTTTTGAACTATACGCGCTGGTTGACCCGGTTGCTTAGAAGCCGTTGCTTAGGAGAGGTGCTTTGAGGCTTGACCTACTTACTTTTGACTTTTATTTGAACAGCGCAGATGTCATTTGTTCTGGAGCATTACTACGAAGTATCTCTTACTTCAGATGAGGATTCTGCGCTTTTTAAGATATGTGGCATGTGATGAGTGGATCTATATCTATCGTTAATTATAATCTAATAAATTTGGAATGTCGAGTAAAGTGGCTTCGTTAGGGACATAAGCGAATTCGTTTCGTCTCTTTTCCGTTAAGCAACAAATCCTGATAAGGTCAATCTATTCTATGGGTAAGATGGAGTAGTTCACTGGTATCATACCCATGTCATTGTTGTCGTGCCATTGTCGCGGCTCGAAAATGTGCGACAACGGCGGTGGAGCCTCACAAAGTGAGCTAATGATGGCTAGTGTGAGCTCATGGACGAGATACCTCGCGCATGCTCCATAACACTCAACGGATCACAACGCAAAGGCTAATTCAAGTACGCGCGGGCTGGGGAAGCTAGAAGAAGAAACTGGCGATAATTCGACACACGTCTCCTCATTTACGGGGAAGGAAATCCTTGTTTGGGGGATCTATCGGCAAATTGCTTAGCTTCTCTTTTGGTCTTCAATCAGCTCGTCCGATTTCGTTATCGACCACTGCTCCCCACGAATTTGCTGGAGATGTTCAGCTTCCACTAAACAATAGAAAAGCTTTTCAAGGCTTCCTCTCCAACCGGACTTCACTGAAATCGATGTGTGTTTCGGCCGCAGAATTGGATTGGTTGTGGTAGTTGTTTTCGTAATGAAATAAAGAAAAAGCACTCGGACTCGTCAAATCTTATAGCACGGACATGATTGGGAGTGGTTATTGCGTCCCAATGCACAGATTTATTGGTTGACTTAATCTGTCACTATTCTTTTACTGTGTTTTGTAATGAGTCACGCTGACCAACGAGATTCGCGCAGATGCTGGGAGCCAACTCCGCCCATATGATAAGCGCGCACTGTTGTCCTGTTTCATCGCTGACTAACCTTATTAACTTCTGCGTAATTTTAAGCGTATACCCTAAAGATAATTCAGGGATGGATGCGCCTTTAAAAATTGCTTATAAATTCAGTATGTACCGGAGAGACTGGAACGCTATATTGCCCGTACGATCGATTATAAGGGATGGCTCGAAGAGAAGTGAGTCGTGTTTTGGCGAGTAGGTCGCGTAGTAATCTGTAGGAATTACAGAATAAATTTTCTTTCCCTTTAATTTGTCTTCAGTCTTGACTAGATTATGATGCATAACTCTGAATGTAGGCTACTCTAGATGTGAATTTTGTTGTTTCAATGCGTCGACAGGGGCTTGAGAACATGCCCTATCTCTGTTTTCACCTAGCGTCTTATTTTTGTCCATGAATATTGGGAGAATCATTTTCTAGTTTCACACTTTTCATTTTTCTAAATCTCGTTGCTCTTTCGAGGCCATCATAAGTCAGTGGGTAAAAAACATCACACTTTCGCCTTACTGCGGGATCAATCGAAAATTTGTTGTGGTTTCGAAGAATCTCAGAAATTCAGGCTCCATCACAGAAATTTAGGTTCTTAAACGATGTTGTCTCGCTGCTCAAAGGTGAAAAGGACTGTCCTGAAACGGAAGCTCATAGAGAGGTACGCGGCTCCATTAATCCCCAGTTGTTGTTACTTTTTGGAGCAAGTGCCTGCTTAATTCAGAGCCATACTCCACAACGTCAGTCGGACGAGTGTGCCGGCCCAGGTTTGGAATTGGTCGTCATTTTCGATAACACCGAGAAGAATATTCGCAAGGCGTGACTCTTCAATCAATGCTAATCGATATCTTCTATTAGATGTGCTTGGTAAGGCCATTTTTATATTTTCTCGCTCTTAGGGACTTATGGTTAGACTAATCCGTCAAAAACTCGTTATTGCACTTACGATTTTGTGCTTGCTACTGTCAGAGGCACATTCAGTGATTGAATAGGAGTGGGTCGTTGCGCTTGAAAATGAATGCAGTTCTAGTAATTCGTCCATCAGTAATAAAATAAAGGAAAAAGGATACAGTTGATCAATCCCTTTTTGGATGCGGCACGCATTCTACTTCCATTTGTACATTCGTAGTGGCGTTTGAATGCGATGTGGCCTATACAATGACTTGCGGGGGCCAGCCGATGTACAAGTCAGTGTTTTTTATCCTCCCAGACAAGTCTGGTACCAATTAACCGACCCCGGAGGGATGGAAGGCTTGGTTGGCCCGGGCGACTCACGACCCAGGATTTGATCCCGGACCGCTCGCGTGGTGAGCGCGCCACTTGTCACTGCACCACTTCCGCCCAGTAATAAAATAGTGCGAAAGAATTGCTAAGAATCTCAAAATCACTCTCCACGCTGGGGGCCTGGGGGCATGAGGACGGGGTTTCCCTGGGAATTCATGCGTTAGCACGCTCTGATGACAGACGACGAGAATGTATGGTCCCAAGTGACAGGGTGGCTACTAAATATTGGCGCATGGATTGTTGACCATATTTTTAAAACGAGAAGCTTTTACATCTTCAGAGGTTTATCTTTATATACCTTATAACATGGCAGTACATGCTGAAGAAAGTGCTCGAAATGGCCTTCCTTCGGCAGCGATACAGGCTTGAAATCTCTTCTCAACTGACATCACTGTGGGCCGCAAGTAGCTGACGTCAAGCTCCTTCCACGCCTCCTCCAAGGAAGCCTTCAGGGAGTCCAAACTTCGACGTTGCTCAGAAGGCATCTTCTGCTTCAAGAAGCCCCACACCGCCAAATCAATTGGTTCAAATCGGGCGACTCAGATGGCGCAACATTTTGTTCCGTAACATGGGAAGTGGCGTCCAGTTTCCAGCTTGATTTTTGCAGCATACGGATGCGCCTGTTGCTGGAGAATGCAATGACGTTCGCTGAAGGTCAAAAGAGTCCTTGAAAGAAGGGCATTACGTGAAAATTGTTTCCGGAGTAGATCTGGGCGCTGGCTTTGATGTATTCATCCACAAAGACAAGCGGTGTCATGGTTTCAGAAGTAATTCCTGCCCAAACCATGACAAATTTGAAAAACGGTTCCTTGTGTGTACACAAGGTCGAGCAGAATGTCTGCTAGCCAGATCCAACAACTGCCTGTCGTTTTGCAAATCGTGCGCGCCTTTGCTCTGAAGATCTACCTACGTCACGCCGCCGTCAGCTACTTGCGGCCCACGGTTCAATGGTATTTGAAAATTATACCAACATTAAGGGGCTAGAGGTCGACTGTGGGAAATTCAGATGTCTCCCGGTATTGAGAATTTGGATTTTACAACTATGGAAACTGTTTAGGCTCTTTGAAATCTGGAGCCCGCGTTCGTGTTTCGGTGATCTCATTCGGGGACACTCCGAAGGTCACTTTGGATTTCACAGACATCTCCGAGAGGGATAAAATCTTTGCTCAGGTAAGCTGGTTACTCAGCCTGGTCAAGTGAACACTATTCTTTTGGCCCAAGTGGGAGTTGTTCCGATGAGTGCTATTGCGTGCGTCGTTTTGACGTTTTGCGTTCTCATTATACTTTGAAGTCGATCGAATCGTGCGTGGCTAGTTTGGCTATGTGCAGAGATTAGATGGGTTAAAATGTTCAGAAAAACAGAAGGCAGCGACGCAAACTCCATCCAACCTCATCTGTATGGCAGAAGAATCCGCCGAGTGTATCGGCACATAGTGGCGAGGGTTCTGCAAAGCGCCGCATGGAGCCTGGAAAATACAGCTTCAGCCAGCTGTTTTTGCACGTCTGATATTTTTAAAGTGTTGTTTGAAAAATTGTCTTCTAGTCGAAGCCATCAAAACAGTCTCCGCACAACCGTCATACTCTGATGCTGTATCGTTAGCACTTGCGAAAATACTCAACGAAGGACGGTAAGGGTTTTTCCAAAAGTTTTCATTTACTCTCGAAAATGTCTCTCTTTTTTGGAGCCAATCTCCCTCAACTGTCGCAGGGTTCAATGGGCTGTTGTGATGTCGCGAATAATTCCAATCCATTGCTTCTTATGCCTTCGAGTGGTCCTGAATTTGATTTGGAGAGAATATTGGGAAGCGTCGCAACTCTCAGTCACATAACAACCCCTAGCAAAATTTACATTTTGCGCATTTTATTGAACAGCAAAAAGCGCTTTGCCCTCAACGATTCGAAAGGGAAACGGTAAGAGACTTTTTTGGACACAGTAATGCTTTGAAGGGGAATTGACACCTCCAAGGGTGGCAAGAAGAGAACTGCGCCCATGCCGGCCATGTCAAAACTTTCTTCGCAAAGTCGGGCCGCAGTATTTTTTTTTTCACGCAATAATCCCTTTAGATGTTCTCCCATTTGCGAAGGCTCTCCTCCATTGTACTCAGGTCCTCCAGATAAGACGTCATCTTCCTCACGATACTAAGCTCTAGAAGGCCTAACCGTAATTCGTCCTTCCAGGCTGCTACGAACTTTTGACGAGTTCACAGACAGATTGCTTCTTGGAATAGTACTCTAAATATGCAATACCAGCAATTCAGAATAATGTCTAATGGTATGATTCCGCAACGACCAAGATCGACGCTGAGACAGTGAGCTGATTCGTGCTCAAATTTCTATGGGAAATTCTAGTAGCTTTCTGCGTTCAGAAAGCTATTACAATGTTTCTTGATAGATTGATATGTACTCTTTAATATTAGGTTGGGTGCAGTCAGCTTGAGTTTAGGAAGTGTGATGTTAAAGGAATCCTCCACGGAAAAGCTCCGCCCTCATTACCACAGAAAACGATACCTTAAAGGAATCTTCCACGGAAAGAGTGATCATTTTGTCTTGTGTGTAGGATTAGTATTATCGAAACTAACGCTTATGTTCCGTTCTTTTTGCTATGCTCATGAGGCTAGGGGCCTAAGGGTATCGTTTTTCTGTGGTAATGGAGGCGGAGCTTTTTCCGCGGAAGATTCCTTTAAGTGCTAAGGAAATGTGGTTAGACCACAATGGTTTTTTTGGTCACCTGTATACTATTCGTCTGCTACGGTGCACTTCTTACAGGCAGGGCTAGAAGGAGGTAGAGCGAGTACAAGATATGATAAGGCGACCCACTCACTCAACTCCAGATCCTCCGTTATCATCAGGTTGAAAGCTTAGTGACGGATTAGAAGAGGTCCTCAGCAGTTCCTACAGTCCCACATCTAAAGTGGGAAGACAAGCAACCACGGATACACTCTGGTGTTTGTGAGCAGAGACGAAGAGACGTCATTTGTGTAGGAGAAACCGAGGCACGACAAAATGCTGTGTCGTAATTCAGCGCTTAAATAATGCCTTGAGACCAGGATCGCCGTAAATTTGGCGCAATATGAAAGACTGTCTCCTCTCATGACACGGGCGACAAACTTTTGTTCATGTATATGAGATTTCACTTTTTTCTGTTCTGGTGAGTTTGAGTGTAATCGCGACCTTTGGAGCGTACCTTTTCTGACTCTGAGGAGCTAACCAGATGTTGACCAGAATATAAGGCAGAGGTCGATTATCGGCCGTCAATTTGGCAGAAGCGATAAGAATGTGCTGTAGGGAGGGTGGCTGTGGCGAGACCTTGTCCATTTACTGTTTTAAAACCTTCAAAGTGGCTATATCTATGTCTGATTTAACCCTCCGGGCGAGCTCTCAACTCGTGCCTATCTTACTTCGGTTTTATAAAATTCTTCCACCAGTACCAGCCGCATTTCAGACCGGATGTCCGAGGGCCCCCCTTGGTTTGGTGATTCTCGGAAAATGGCAATCAGCAAGGACTCAGAGCGTGAAATCGCTGTGCTTCTCAAATTCGAAAGTTAGATGATTATCATGCTTCAAAAGCATTTTCACTTCAGTGGGCAGTGAGGTGCGGGTCAGAGTCGCGCCTGGTCAAAGTTTTCTCATAACTCAGCATTCTTGAACTTTCAAATAGTAGTATACCATTTGCGAACCTTTTGGAGTTTCAAAGTTTGATTTTTAATGCTTGACATTTTTCCAATTTGCTTCCGATCTGCGATACTTAGGAAGTTGTTAACATCAACTACGTTGAAACTGGAGTGGATGCCCCTGACTATCTCTTTTACCTTCGAATCAATGTTTTCATTAGCAGTTGTAGTAGTGTATCTTGAGTGCGAGCACATTTGGCTGTGAATAATTCATGAGGTAAAAGTACACTTTTAGACTCCGAGTGTGACTTGCTTTGCTGTGGATTCGTCGCCAACAACAAATATATCTGCTCTGGAGATGCTTACCGGTTCCTTGAACCGCGTCTATCCCTATGAAAGAAATGCTGAGTTTGCTAAGGAAATCAGCCGGTTGGCTAGCTCAACCGAAAATGGAAAATGCAGATCCGCGGTGAGTACAACTAAGACATTTCTAGGCATTAATAAATAAGGAGTTCTTATTCCTGTTTGGGAAGTTTTCATGCTTCCAATAAGGAAATGAAGACTTTTCCTTGAAGGCTCAGTTCTGAATCTTTTATTCGCCGCAGTAACCGTCACGAGAAGGAGCTGTAGGCCTAAATGTTGAGTTGGGGGCAGTCGGATAATGATCCTCGAGCTTTTCACGCAGGAATCGAAGGTGTTTTCACTATGCTTGGTAGCCGTTCCTGGTGATAGACTATTTCAAGAAACACTTATAATTTAGTTTAGCCTCCAGGCAGATCTTAAAGGCACATTCCTCGATCGAAATTTGTATTTGTAGCACAGGAAAATGAATGTCGTTATGTGAGGAGGGTCGATAGTGAAGAAATAAAGGAGGAAAGACTATCAAAAACACTGAAATTGAGGGTCTCCTTCTTGTGAGCTTGAACGTGGTGAGATGGAATGAGACAGCGCCCCACCCAGAAAGAATAGACGAGATAGCACGGCGTATGAAAGCTGCAGACACACGGACATTGCAAGCAGAAGAAGCAGGGATCAGATCCGGTAATCGGGAGCACAGTCAAGGTCCTAGTGCTCTTGGCGCACACTTTCTGGCCGCCGCAAAAATGGAAAAACCTCTTTGCCTTCGGACCGCGCTAGCAAAATAAACTAATCGTGGAATGTGCCTTTAATTCGTCCCTGTTAGCCAAGTAGATTCTTATTTGATCGCGATTTTGCGATAGCTGCATAGATTAGCCTCCCTCTACGAATGAGAATAGGTAACATCGAAGAAACGTTGACCTTATGGCAGGGCAATGGCACTACTGACCGTTGCTCACTAGGTCATCTGTGCAGAGAGTGTTGAATTGCGAGGGCGCATGTCGTTAGGGAAACATTGAAATGAGTGACCCACCCGGATTTTGGCACCAAGCCTTAAGGATGAAGGGGGATTTTGGGGGAGGACGTGAGCAACCACTATTCTCCCTGGCGTTTCTCCCCTCTCCTTGGCTAAGTGCCTACTGTCACGTACCAGCGGTTTTTGAATTCACTGTTTTGTAGGCCCTCACTCCCCCCCCCCCGTCTAAGGCCATATGCGTCGTTCCAAGTTCTGCCTCCTCATCCCACGAATTATGTACTTGTCAAGTACTGCAACAATGCCGCAAAACGAACATCGAAAAAGATGTGGCAGTTCTTTAAAAAATGATGCCAGTTTGCAGTCAGGAGCAGTCCGTGGACGTGTTCATGCCGCTGCTGCTGTTGAAGTCCACGAGGGTGTCTACAGCACACCGGCGTCGCTGAGATCGGATGTCGCTCTTCAACGAGACGTTCTTGCTGAGCCGCTAAACGTAGACAAAATCAATGAAGAAAAGGTGAGGGAGTCACTGAGTTCTCAGCACGAAGCACTGAATATAGGACAATATCTGGCCCTAGGTGGGACCCTAATTCGCACATCTCGTTTTCTGAGCCTAATGCACCGCTAGGGAATCGCTCCACTTTAATGCCAGTGAACACAATGGCTGGAAGGCGGAGCGGATTTAATGACGTCATCGGGCCTCACTGGTGGAGGCGCGATGAGAAGTCCCACCTAGGGTCAGTGGGGACATTCCCTCCAACGCACCAGAGGCCCTGTTCCACCAATAACGTCCAATGACGTCAATAGAACCGTTCCCTTAATCATGCCATGATACTCACTGCCTCGAAAAGACAAAAGCTGTTTATGTATAGGAGAGATGTGCAGTGGAGAGGATAGAGACCCGCACAATCAAAGGCGCTATCGCAGCGAAAGAAGCGCTACGTTCGGCGTAGAGGCGTTATTAATTGCCCCATCCGACCCTCGTAAAAGTCTTCTACATACAGGGCTGTCCAAGTATCCACTACCTAAACCAAAAGCACGAGCGAGTTTCGACTTTCCGATTCCCGATTTCGGCATAACGATTCATCACCTTAGACGAATGTACGCTTATAAGCAATGGTATTAATACCACTGGAAGCTGAACTGAAGGCACATACCACGATGAATTCAGGTAGATCAGTCCCTACAACAAAAAAGGTGGAGTTCTCCCCGAAGCTGGCTCATGTACCCTTATCACTGCTCCAAAGCGCGCGACAGCGTCAGGGCTTTGTTGTCATCGACCGCTTCTGCTGTCTCTCATCGCAGCATGCGAGATTTCTGCGGACTCTGGTCCGTTGTGCTGTCTATCTTCTCACCTTTGTGTTCACTGTCTCTTCGTCTAGCTTGGTTCATATTATAGAATGAGGAACCCCTTAACTTCACTGTTCTCGACGGATTCCATTCCTTTTCTCTCCACAGCCGGTCCACTTCGCCTGTGTTCATTTTGCACGTAACAATCGTAACAATTTGACCGTGAAATGTGCCTTTAAGTAAGACCATGCCCGGCGTAGTCGGTAGGACGCTGCAGGGAAGGCAAGAGTTGCGGATTTGATTTCCGCCTAAGGAGGAACCTTTTGCTTGCGCATCGCTGTGAGAGGTTTTGCATCTCGAGCTAAAAACAGCAGTTAATTATTTAGAACAAAACTAAGCTAAGTATTTCAAGGAGCAGTGCTATCATCTGATTTTTCCAGTCGTTGCTCCAAAAGAAGACGAATAGAACCGTCACAACTACTCACACACCAACGACGACGACCTCAAGGCTTCCATCGACGAAGCCTTCGACTGAAGCCAACCTTCCGACAACTACTCACCGATCGACGACCACACGGTCTGCGCCTTCCACGACCGTTAGGCTTCCAACGACATCTAGGCCTTCAACGACCACCAGAACCTCGACAGTAACTCAGCGTCGGACGACTACAACACCACCATCGACGACCACACAGCCTCCAACGACCGTCAGCAAAAGGTAAGGTGCATTCTTCTTTGTTTGCTTCAAACGAATTGCTGATTATTAAGGACTCGCCGACCTACCAGCTTAATTCCACTGACGGAGGCAACCACAAGAACGACTACCGTTCGCATTACAACCACCACTGCTTCTACGTACGTTATAGAATGTTTCTTTTAAATCTTGAGGCAGTGATCACGATAACTGGAGGGTATTGCTGTTATGATGACGTCATCGATGGAAATAAGTTGAGGGGCGGTCCTGACCACGAGCAAGGGGTCTTGTTCGCTAATAAACTTCAATGCCCTCGTCAAGACTGCTTTGCCCTCCAGCCACTGTAATCACTGCTTCAGGCAGGAGTGAATGTTGAGCGGATCAATTCTGTAGCGCAGTAGCAGAAGTTGCACGTACAAAGAACTGGTTGGGAGGCTACTTCCGTCTAATGATGGCTCAACGATGTCTTATCCTCCACGGTGGTGTCAACAATGTATAGTGCGGATTTCTTTCAGCAAAAGAATCCGTCAGAGGGAAAGAAAACATGATTGCCAGAAAAGGTTGTTGAGCAGGAGTTGAGATGGTGAAAGGTAGTGGGGTGTGAATAAGGGGAGAGTAGACCGACTGTGCATAATTACGCTTCTCTCCCTATGAGTTAAAGGACGAACTTCACGCTGGAAAGCAACCCATTTCAAATTAACTTAGCGATGGTGAGTGGTACACGAAAGAAGGAAAAACCATGAGAAACGGCCCAGAACCCGAGAAATGGGACCCCTTCCTTGCCCGTTGATTTGAGCATTGATGCGACTATCATCGCTGTGCCCTCTTCAACACTACGCTCTCTCATCTAATCACTCGCCACGTATAGACCTGCGGCGAGTGATCAGATGATCGGTGGGCGTGCACTGGCCCACCGCGCCAAGACTGAGCCTTAAGGTGGGGAGGGGGACTTTAGATGCAAGTGACCTCACACTCCCTATATCACACCTGCCAACCTGCGTGTCCTGTGGGGTGACCCCGTTAATTGATTGCGTTGACTAACTGACCTCCGGCATTGATACTACATCATCACATCCCAATTAGAGGTATGCAGAAGATTTTAGAAATAACGAAAATCAACAAAATCGAAAATTAACGACAACCTAACAAAATCGCAAATCACACCACACGATAATCGAACTAACACTGAAAAAAAACCGAAAACGTTACGATTTGGTAATTCACCTTATTTGCTCGTAAATACCTCGTAAGTGAGCATCGTTTTTGAAGTGAAAACTGTAAACCTAGCAAAAAATTGCGCAGTCCACGACATTCATAGGATAGTTCACTTAATTTCGATCATTTTTCACTTTCAAGAAAACCCCCATTCGAGCAACTGGTACACTCATTGAACCAAAGTGTCCATTATAATTTCCACCTTTTTTATAATCTTTCTGGCAGTTAGCTTAGCGATCTCATTGCGATAATACGATTTTGCTACAAAAGTGATCAATTACTGACTCAGTTTTGAACATCGAAAATTCTGGGGCTGTTTGCCAGCTGGGCTGTTCTGCAACAATCTAATAAAAACGGTGTGTGGAGGATAAAATGTAGGGGGGACTACAGTGAAAGCAGCAGCATGTCCCAGTGAAGCGGAAGAAAAAGCGTTTCTTCGAGAGTTTTTCATTTACCCTTGCGCTGAGCCACCCGCCAGAGCGAATAAATAAATCACGAGCTTGTATGTTGTAGAACAATGTCCAAGCTAGCTATGATAATTTTCAACAAATTTTATAGTAAAAAGTTCCACCTAAAGTTCCACTTGATGCGCTGATACTACTGATCAGGATAAAATGAACCACCTCATGGATCCAGTACTCCGCTTGACTTGGTAACCATATATTAATGCCATACATTTTATTTCCTGTACCATAGTAATACATAAACACTAGCTGTCTCCTAACTCTCCGTAGGTCTGAACTAGTTCAATGTAGATAACCTTTTCAAAATGTCTTTACGATTTACACAGTGCGATTCTGCCCTTACAATTAGATGGCCCTAACATGAAGAGGTCTGCAGTCGACAGATCGCAATTAAGGGAGGTATCCCCGCAGGCAGGTGAGTGGAGGTGTGAACAAGTCTCCACATAATTGCACTTGCATCTAAAGTTGCTAACCCCTTTAAGGTGGGGTAGGAAGGGGTAGGGGGCTTAGGTCGCCGAGGTCAAATCCTTTCGTGCCAATTGCGCTTCAGTTCGCACCCTCAGGAGGTCCGCGGGTCCCTCAACTAGGTGAATTACTCCTTCTTCGACCTTCATTCTAATCGTGAATTCCTCCTTTAAAGGATTGTAACGGAGACCAAAAGCGCTAAATAGGTCAGGTAAGGCTAAGTCCAGATTGCCGAGAAATATGCAAAATGAGAGCTTTCCGTTCGTGGGACTGCACGTGGATGGGCGAGAGGCTGCAGTAGGGGCACCCCGAGAGCCGTTTCTAGTATAAGGAACGCAAATAGGAAGTATAGAACGCAAATAGCATAGAGCTAACGGGGAAGTCGCCGCTGCGCCTTTAGTGATAATATCTCCAACTTTCTGACTGCTTCACCACGACCATCTTTAGCCCAGATGGATGAGCAGGGACAATATCAAAGATAAACTATCTCAGATTAATTGGGATCATGAAATATTGTTCGAAACCGATCAAAAATACTGGTTTTTGCCCAAAAAATGTAAGCGGATTATTATTTTCACAATGATTGCGTATCCCCGAATTTGATGTCTCACTAAATGGACCAGTACCGTTGTGCTCTGAGTAGGGAAAAACAGAAATGGACAAACCGTTGGGCAACCCTGGACGTTGTTGTGGATCACACTGCTTTGAATGCCGGGGTTGGAGCCGTCTTCAGATGAGCCTACGCTCGGTGACGTCATCGCTGCTCCTGATCCCAGCCACCTTCTTCAGTGATTTCAACAAATTCTCATGACTGACCCATTCCGCATCGGTTATATGATAATATGGGTGGTTAAAATAGGTGAACCGGCTAATCAATTCTGGTAGATTTGATGGTCTTAGAATTCTAGATGCTTGAACACCCGTAACGCAATATGTACTCGGATCGTTACCTGTGGGGAGTGGGTTAACTTGGTACCCTTACCCCACCTTCCCACTAATATCATCTCTTCGTCGTGCTCCCACTTAGAAATGATGCTATGGAACGAAAATTTTTAACAGTAGCCATTCATTTTAGAACATCACGAGCTCCTACTTCGCCATCCTTTCCTTTGTACTTCCCTAGGAGAAGTACTGATGAACCAGAAGAGCCCTCAACGACCTACAAGCCAGGTACTCCAATATCCAAATCCCTTAATTTTTATACGATGGCTCCCCCACTTTTTGTTGAACATTTCAGGTTGTCTACTTGACATGATAATCGTTTTGGATTCATCCGGCAGTGTAGAAGAGACGTTCCTTCGTGAGAAAGAACTGGCTGCCGGCATTTTGTCACGCTTAAGAATTGGACCAAACAATGCGAGAGTTGGTGCTACAAGCTTCAGCAATATCCATTGCTTTTATGCTTATTTTTTCATATTTGCTAGGATTTCTTACTTAGATTTTTGCTGTCTTTCCAGGTATCTATCATAAAATTTGCGCGGAACAAAACAAGTGAAGACGGTCTGGTCGTTGCAGCCAATTTCCAGTCGCAAAGGACAAATGTCTAATGGGCGTTCTCAATCGGATACCGTCACTTCTGGAAAAACTGCCATTACTCCGCTCTGTTTGAAGGTATATGCATACATTTGTTCGTGTAGTTTTGTAGGAGCAGTGGTCAAGTGCCGCTGCTCCATAATCCCGACCGTATCAGCTGACTGACAACATAATCCAAAAACCTTTCATTTCACCTGTGCAACCTGTTGTTTCATCGAAATTGTTCGAAGCGGCAGCAACAAGAGCCTTCCCTGCGTCCCATGTTGCGTTGCCAAGAGTTGTCCAGTGGACCCTCCTCGCTCGAGAACACGAGAGTCCTTCATTCCTTTCGTTCAGAGCTTTCGTGAAGAAGTCTGACCATCGGGCCGGCGGTCGTCCAGGTGTTCGTTTGACGTCCCGAGGGATCCAGTCGGTAACCGATCTGGTCCAAAAATCTTCATAAGGAGCGAGAATAAAGGTCGTTGAGGAGCAATGGTGTGAGTTGTGGAGAAAAGATAAGCAGGCAACGGAGGGTGCATAGTTATACAGCTGTCTTTGTCGAAGTTTGGCCAGAGAGTCAGTGGTTATGATAGCGCGACCAGTTCTGATCCTAAGGAAAGTTCCTCTCTAAATGAGAACAATTCCTCAAAAACCGTAGAAAAGAGGGGCATCCAGTTCTTAGCGAGAGCGTGGTAACAAAAAAATTACAGGGATCCGTTTCTGGTGGTAATGACATCGATTCAAACGTTGAAGTTCCATTCGAAAACGGATCTTCACGATTCCACTTTACGGTACCCGAAACACAACATTTGTTAGGCTCATAACTGAGCATGGATGAGTGCTATCCAGAGTAGCGCATCGCATTCAAAGCAGCTGTCCATGTGGATGATGTTTACAGCCTCTGATGTACGCAAGAATGCGGGACCTTATTTAGCATGACTCCCGTTTGAACGCAAAGGTATGTTCCAGCCGACTGCAATTCTCGCGTCTAATCTTCGCCGAATTTCGGACTGCGGCTATCTTACTAGAAGCTGCAGGGCGCTTGTGCAGCTTATCGTACTGATTCCTCAGTGCGGTTAGTAGCAGTGCAGCGCGCTGTTGTTTGAAACTCGCACTGAGAAGCAATAACGCAATTTTCTGAAATTACACGACGTTAAAAATTTGGTCTACATGTTTAGCAAATTTTTCTGATCAGGCTGTCATTATGACCCAGAGCCCAACTTCTCGCACTACATTTATGTACTGAGGTAGATTGAAATGAGTATCACAAACAGCAATTTACTGTTAGTGCACGCGCTGTATTGCGACAACTTGTTACAGCTGTTGAGTTTGACTTTGACCTTTCACTCCTACAGGGCCTCGCTGAATACACAACGGAGATCGACGGGGCTCGACCAGGTCAAGCGCGACCAGTGGCCGTGATCTTTACCGATTGGCTACGCTCAGAAATCAACATCCGAAGAGGCCGCGATGCTGAGAGCCGTCATCCCGGACACTTTATGCAATCGCCATCAATCAAAGCGTAGGTTCCTTTTGTGCTTTTGGACTTTCGACGACAGCGCTTTCAATGGCAGCGCTCACGATGGCTGGAGGGCGATTCACTTTCGATGACGCCATCGAGTTTCATTGATGGGCTAGGCCGGCCATCGCGCTGGAGTGCAGTTGGGACCCGACTCTCAATGCCCTTCCGCACTGAAGTTTTATGACGTCATGAAAATAGAAACGCTCACCAGCCATCGCGATCACTGCCTTTGGAGCGTTTCACCCATGAACATTATAAGAGGTCAAGAGGTCAGTTATTACCTGTTCAGAGAAAGCTCTAGTAAGGAAAAATCGCAGAAAATGCTACGGTGTAAGTTAACAGATAGGTTATCAGTTGCCAGTTTCATAATACGATATCCTTTCAAAGGCACCACCGATCCACAAAATGCACGTCTAACATTTTTGATCATCAAATGGGGCTTCATCAGAGATATCGTCTAAGCCTCTTTTGGAACGTGATCTTCGTATTTTCAGTATCCAATCTCTCGAAATGAACTGGAAATCATCGTCGGCTCCCCAGACCGTGTCTTCACTGATTCGAATATCGGCGGCAAATTCCATGACGTGCTGGAGGCGATCGCAAGGGACCTCGAACGGGAAACAGGGGGGGACATAATACGCACGGACGGGGAAAAAAAGATGGATATCAACGGGGACGGGGGGACAATCGACGGGCGGAGGGGGGGACGGCGAACACACACCAGATGGGGGGAAGAAGGACACTGTATCGTGGACTAGAAACTGGTTACTACTGGCCGAAATGGCCAGGTAGTACATTAAGGCTTCAGAATAAGGGTCGCCATGAAACCCTTACGAAGGGTTATTTATCAGACCGGTCGCTAACTATCCATAGAAAAGCGTTTCTTCTCTCCGCTCTGGCTTAGGATCACTCTCTAATACTGCTAACTATCTTCGAAGAATATCTCGAGCCACTTAGTCATAGACATTGGCTAAATCTGAATTTAATAGCTCCACGCATACGCGACCGCACGCGTCCCTTTCAGTAAATTTGCGGCGTTTATTCATAAGTAAAATAGGGTCATAGAATGGACCGGCACATAATCTGAACACAGAACAAGATTATGGTAGTCCATTTCCAAGGTTTTGAATGTCACGACCTTCCAGCCTCAATTAACACCATGTCATCTCCCATTGAAATACTGCAAAGATAAATGTGCCACGCAGCAGTACTGCACGGCATTTCGATCTATTGGTCGTAGTTACACATCTGAATATCTCCGTTAATATAGCACATTCCCTGCAAAAATCATTTACCCTTCCTTATCCCCCTATCTCCATTAAACTATTGCCATGACCGTGACCATGACCGCTACTATTAAAGGTTCATTCCACTATTGTATAGGTATGGTACGTCCGAAAATAAAGGTAGTGTGGTGATTGGTTCAGTAGTAATTAAAGAACTCTAAAAAGATGCTAGAACCCATTAGACTCAAACTGCGCGCCGATATGTGGGCGGAGTTTGCGCTCCACCCCTGTGCAAATCTCGTTGCTCGACTCCATCTCCTCGCCGCATGTCACGATATCAACGATTTCGCTGATATCGTTGCTGGGAATCGCTTGCTTTCTTTCATAACTGGGGGACCAATCATCACAACTACATCATTTTCGAGCACAATAAGCTGTGCCAGTTGAATTGTGGGAAGTACCTTTAATGGCTAACCATTTAGCGCTCGGTCACTTGACGTTACCCTTGTGCAGCCAGTTGTACCTGCTACCCTTTGCTACAAGCAAGGCGCTCATGTCCTTGAAGGGGGGGGGACATCCAAGTGAGTGAGACATTACTGTGCTTGGGACTAAAGCCTCAGGCAGGGGAAGGGATTCTGTGGGAGTATGCAAGCAATATGTGTGTTCCATGCCGTTTCTCCCCCTCTTGGGCTTACTCCTAAAGCCACCTTCAATCGGCCCTGTTGTAGATGTCCCCCCCCCGAGGACATGAGCGCCAGAAGCAAGATTTAAGGAATAGTCGCCATCAAATAGAAAGGTGCGATTAAAATAAGATTTGATCGCATCGAGCATGCAACTTGATGACCAGTACCAGTGCGACCAGCTTGTTCCTCGACCAATTGGAATTGCAGTCAGCAGTTGGGTAAAGTCGCAGTACGACCTATACCTACAATAAGTGTACCATTTGTCTCCCTCCCGCTGCCGAGCGAAGTCGGCAAGCGCGCTTAGCACATAATTAGCGTGGAAATAAATAATCCATGGCACCAAAAATCACATGAAACAGTGATTTAAGGAGCCCTTCGCCAAATGTAACTGCTGGCTAATCTCTGTACAATCAGTATAACACGGTCGAGCCATTCCAGCCATTCAACGAAACCGTGAATTTCGGAGCTTTTAATTATTTGATACGCGCATATGTTGCTAACGCGCTGCAGACTCACCTTGGTACGGCATACAAAGTGTAGATGTGTGACTGCGACAAAAACTCCGTATTATTACCAAGAAAACGCCAATCCTATCATGTTTCCTCACGCCTACCGGTGTATGTGTATTTTTATTTAATTTATTTGTATTTTGTTGTATAGTCGCATTTTTGTACGTCAGATATTTATTACATTCCAATTATGACCAGATAAATAATTAGTGGGTATTATAGCTTCCTTTTCTTTACATGACTTAGATTCACGTAGACAACAAACACAAAACAGTGAATGGGTAGAGTGGGAGCGACGAATAAAGCAGGATACACGAAGGTGATTATGCCCAGATCTGAATGCACAGCGCGCGTTGGTATAATACTATAGCTGCCCTTAATAAAGCATAGCACGAACTGGAGGGCGGTGCGGTTTTGGTGACGTCATTGAACGTCATCCGTAGACATGAGCTGCCAACGCAGTGGGAATTGCGACTTTCCACCAACGATGTTCAACGGAAACGACAGAACCGCACCACTCTGCAATCGGTCGCGACTCAGTTTAAGTCAGGCTCTCCTCAGCAATAACTAGCGTGGTTCCATACGAATTACTCGAAAAATTGCAAAGCTTTTTGTCCTTACCTCAACTCGCCGAGTATGTAAACGAAAAAAGCAAAGCAGAACCACGAAATCTACTAGCATTAGAGCTGCAAGTGAAGAAAAGGAAAGCATACGTGTTTCCATCATGGAAAATTAAGTTGCACTCACCCTGATAGTGCAATCCCAACTGGCAGAACATATTGCAGTCCCATCGGGACTTGTGCGTAGACAGCTGATGCGATTCTCATGGCCATAAAGGACCGAATGACGAACACACTTAAGTGAATCCCACCACGACGAGCGCGAATAGTCACCCGTACCGCAAAAGAAAGTACGCCTTCAAAAATTCGCATTAAATAACTAAATATAAATAACTAATCAAAAAAAATACTGCTCACCGCTAACGCTAAAATCCACACCATTCACAGGGAAGAGTATGGATTCCTTCGGCCTCCATAAACGCATACTTGACGATCGGCTCGTAGATCGAACAGGCGACACTGAATTGTGTGGCTTTAAAAACGCTCTATCCTCTATCAATGAAGTTCCTCTGTCAGTAGTGCGCGCATAACTATTCTGGGAAGTTCAATATTAACGATCAGTCAAACATTACGAAAGTGATAAAAAAAACTGTAGTGTGAATAAAGGGTTGCGCCTACCGTTGCATCGTCAGAACCAGTTGCAAACGCGTCACCATTTGGGTGGAAACGAACGGTGTTAATATCCGCCTCGTGACCTTCGAAAGACTAAAAAAATTAATTAGAAAATAAAAGTAATGTAATTAACGAGTAAGATAACAAGGTTTCTGAAAGTGAACACGTCATGCGGTGGACAACAAGAGAAGATGAGGATATTATGCGATTGAAAAAGGGCTGTTAGGAACGGAAATGAAAGACTAAACTGTGTTAGAAAGGAGACAATACACCTATGTAAATTTCACTGATGGAGAATTCGTGTGATGGTTCAAGCGAAAGATGACAGGGGTCAAATAGGTGTAATCCAGTAGGAGAACATATACCTGTACACATTGTCCTGTACGAATGTCCCATACAAGAGAATGTTTGTCAGCGCCTGCAGAAATGAATACATTTCCAGTGTCGCATTTGGGAACATCGATCGCGAACACGTCACCAGTGTGACCATGGAAATTTTGAATCATCTGAAACAAAATCAATTTACCACTCAAAATTATGCCGATTTAAGTCTGCAGAGCAAAATGACTGTCTCTGAGACTCCAGTTGCATTGATATGAAAGGCAGGGAGGGGGACAAGGGTTGCAAATAAGAACTATTGGGGTCTTTTCTTAGAATAGTAAAGCGTCGGTGAGAAGTCCTTTCGATGCTTATGAAACTAATAGACTGCTTACGCACGAATCGCCAAATGTTTGAGTATACCCTACACTTGACACCTTAAGAAGATACGGCATGCAGGTATCAAAAGATTTAGTCACATTCATTGCTGAAGCTTTTAATATACTTTTAATATACAACAAACAAATTATTTCACAAGTGCGCATACACGGAGTAATACAGAAGTTCTCAGAGTACGAAAAATTATTTGGAAAATAAAGCCCTAAATTTGTGATTGCCACGAACCTGGACATCGATAATAAGGTCTACATCTTATGAAAAATAAAAATTGGAGGAAAAAATTATTCGATAAACGAGTGATGCAGTGCTAAAGGGGAAGTGGCACTATTTACCCTTTACTGCCCCACTCCTCAAGAACTGAGCCGGATTTTGATCGAAATTCGTCCATGACTGTGGATTTTAGAAACTTGCCTTCAGGGGTAATTTGACCCGTAGATCACGAATATAATACCGGTTTAGAGCGAAAACGCTTGGCGCCCGCGCCACAGGCGCCGGCGCTATCACAACAGTTTTGCGCGGGCGCTCGTAGCGCAGGCTACAGGTTCACTCGTAACAAACTGATGTGATAATCATATTCTACGGGTCAAAATACCTCTGAGGACAACTTTCCAGCGAATTTGGGGATCCGAGATGTTCTGGCGCCTTTTGGCGCCGGCGCTTCTGACGCGAGCGCCAGGCGTTCTAGCGGTAAACAAATGTGATATTCGTGTTCTACGGGTCGAATTACCCCCGAAGACAAGTTTCTGGCCAAATTCACAGTCAATGGTGACGTATTTCTTCGTATTGTAGTGCTAGTTTTCGAGTCCCCTTTAGGGGGACAGTCCACAGATGTGGCATTCTCTGTGCACAGAAGTCAACGAGGATTTGCTAGGGCCCTCGCAATAGGCTGGTTCAAGCTGTATTTCTTCTCTATATCACTTGTTGTCTGGCGCTTTGACGTTGCGCCTCTTCGCCTCTAATTGCTCTCCTTCTCCTGCGCTTGGCTTGTCGTGCGCTTTGCGCCAGTCGATTATGAATGATGGTGAATGTAAGCCTACCTGGACAGCATTTTCGACGGAATTCCCCTTTCATACTTGCCGGCCTCCTATTGCGCACCAATGGCCATTCCGTTCGGCTGTGCTCAAAAACAACACTAATTGATCGTGGGCATGCCTTTAAGGTTCATGGTCTATTGGTGCTGGGCGATGAAGAAAAACTGAAGAAATTGCCCAAAGAACTTCGGGAATAGGGATACTCTTTCCCCCTGTCTTCTCTTCCTTCTGATTTCCACGTATTCATAATTACGGACTTCTCATCGTGCTGCACTCCTTGCAACGCTCTAACGCTTCTTCTTTGCTGATTTGGCTAAGAGACCTGCCGCGGTAGCCAGTCAGATGGCGTGTCGCGGCGATAGCTATACGCGCTCAATGCCATGCTATGTCGCGAGCATTCTTTCCGGTGAGTACGCGCGGCCGGTCCCGCAATCTTTGGCTGTCTGTGTGTGTTTCATAGGTGAGTTTTCCTCGTCGTCCGAACTTCGGGCCTTATCGGTGTAATTTTGGCCTCCTTTCAGCCAACATTGTGGCGTAACAGCCGACAAATTAATGAATGTGGATGCGGGAGTGACTTTAAAATGAAAAAGAAGAAGCAAAGCGAAAACTGCCGTTTGAAGCGCTTGAACGAACACACCCTCTCTTTGTTCCTTTTGAAATGAAGTAGAGAGGAGTCCGGACGGGTTTTCTGAAGTCACTTTGCTCCACGCCTCCACTAACCCGCGCGTGATTGAATTGGCCCTTCTCGTAATCCATGTTGCGTGTTATGGATGTGCACGAGGCATCTCGTCCGTAAGTTCACACTGGTCACCAGTTCACTTGTGAGGCCCTGGAACCACTTTCGCGCACTATCGAGCCGCGACAACGGCACATCTTATACCACACCAAAACAGTTTCACACGTCATCTGGGGTCGTTACTTCAAGGTAGACCTCGGGTTGATCGCGGTGCGCCTCAAAACAAACTTTCTGTACTAAAGCTTCATGTGATGGCAATGCAGTGTGGTATTTCTTTTTGGCAACAGTAATCACTTTTCCAGCAGTGGAACGAAGTTTCGCAGTGGGCGGACTTGAGGAACGGAATAAGTGAACGACTAAATGAAAATTAAATGGGATGGATCACATCATGTTTTGAATTCCTGGTGGTAATTTACTGTCTTTCTGTGCCTTCCCCCCTCTCTCCGGAAATAACACACCCACTCGAACTTAGTAAGCTGTGTACAATTGTTCTCCCGCAATGCAATTGAACCTTATCGCTATGAGCCGACTACTTAACTTCAAATTACTTGGGGGGCCCGTTTCCGCCACTTGTGGTGTATGGTCTGACCGACATTTTCTTCTGGTTTTTTGAAATGGACGGTTACAGTACTGGAGCTGGTGTGGCTCCTAATCTTGAGTTATGAAAGTCACCGCGAGTAATGCATGAATACTTTTTATGGTGGAACTATGGCCGTCGTTTACACAAGAGGGCTATTTATGTACGCATGGCTTTCTAACGAGATTTATTAAAGTTTTCAATTAATTCATCAGGCACTTTCAAACTGCTTTCGGATGCAATTTTTAGTAACTATTCCGTTGAAGTCTAACAGACTACATTGAACTCATCTACGAGGATGTTCGCACAGGACAAAAAAATTAACTACCGTCAAATAGCCCTCGCTTTTCTGGCGCTCACCACGATTTCAATCAAGCTCATGCTCTCATTCAAAGAAATACTATTACATAATTAAGAAAGAAAAACCATTATAAACAAAATGATAGATACGGTTCGTTTCGCTCCTTCCTCAGACGTACCTTATTATCGTCAAGTCCCCGTGAGCTCCACATAACTAACTATTTTTGCTCGACCACCAATAAGCGAAGTAATTACAGCAGAGATTGCAAGAAATACTTGAAAAAGGCGATTGAAAAATTCTTGAGTGCAAGCGAACACCGAAAGACAGTACTATGAGCCACTAGCCATGGAACGAAACGTTCTTTCATTTAATTGCGATTGATGCAATTGTGAATCCATCGACTGTCAGTTGGGTTCAAAACAAGGGTGGCCATAAGTCTGTGTTCTGCAAACTCTGCGTGTATCTATATCTTGTCGTGCCTTTGTTCTTTACTACCGAACTTTACCATATCTGTACTTTGAATCTGTGTTGAATCGTGCTTTCTATTCGATAGACGCAAACTTTTGATGTCCGATTTTTTTAATAATCATGGTCTATTCTCATGATCGATGGCTCTCTTTTTCAGAAAAGCTGGGATGAGTTGAGTTGAGGAGAACGTTTTCGGATGAGCAGTGAAGACAAACCATCGACGTCCAACACGAAAAGCCTGAAGAATGCCAGCCACAATAGCTTCTTCGGGTGATGCAGCCGCCAGTATTTTTTTTCCTTGAGATCATTGGTACAATGTTATCAGTCTGTTATCCAACGGAACCACCAGAACTAAATCTTATAGGGGGACGACTTGAGAAAATGAGAAGCTTACGCATCTAGCATTCCCTCTCCTCCTTTGAGATCTGGTCATAAAACTGAGTGAAATTTTTTTCCGTCACAGTATTCAGTGGAAATTTTCCTCGCTTCTGCTTACTGCTTATCTTTTCTGCGACTTTGCTACATTAGCAATTTCATTAGAACAGCCTGCTTACTTTTTGCTCCCGGCATAAAGGAATGAGTGAAAAGCGTGAAATTAAATTATCTGGTTGGAGAATGTTACGGGGTCTCATCCAGCAAAGGGAGCATACAATGCTACAGTAGCTGTCGTCTGTAGAAATCTAGAAGTGCGTCACCTATTCCGCTACCGCTTTTTGCACCCACACCGGAGCTTCTTTTTCTGTGAACAACTGGATTAGCAACTGGACCCGCACTACCCCCCCCCCCTTTTCTCCCTTTCTTTCCTGGAGACCCATACTACGTTTCATTCAAATCAGTTTGATCTATTTAGGCAAGGAGATCAAATAGAGGTTCTGGCTAAAGAAGCCGAAGAGTTGCGAAAGAAACTCGATCAAGAACGTCAGAAACTCAATGATATTCCGAGTAAGAGAGAATTGGTCATTTGCGTCCGCTTCTTACCAGCTGTACTACCAGATATTTGCCAATTTCTTCCATTTTCAGTCCAACAGGCGGCAGAACGTCTGGATCCACTGCCAAATCTAGGTATCAAGCAAAGACGAATTTTGAAAGGTCATGCCGGTAAAGTGCTATGTATGGATTGGTCCTCGATAAGAGACATATAGTTACTCGTCACAGGTTGGATGTTTTCCCAGATACTCATCAATGTTTTCATTTTTGAAAATGTCATGGGCACATCATTCAGTACCTTAATCGTATAGGCGTTTCACAGAGAAGCCTTCTTTCAGCATTTTATGATAGCGGCTACCGGTAACCAAAAAGGGTAAAGGGAGTGCTACTTATAGTGTTGTCGTAATCGTGCACACTACACCAGGCTTCACGCCAAATGCACTGGAACATGCCTGCTTCGGTGGAATTCGTGAAATTGAATGTCTGCTGTATCTGTGGAGCTGAACTCACCAAAAAGACAAATCGTTAGAATAAAGTAGCAAATTCTTAGAACAACTCGTAGTACGTTGACGCGTAAAGCTTGAAGTTTTTCCGCATATATGTATCCTTCCGTTTAACAGCACAAATTTAAGTTTTAATTGTTGTATCTGATTTAAATGATCTTAGAACATCCCTCAGAGTTTGCAAATTCCTAGAATAAGTCCTCGGAAGATTTTGAATTTGAATAGATTGTACCTGAAATGGGCTTCGGACATGGCTTTGGATACTTCTTTGTGGGTTCATCGTAGCTAAGCTGTGGTCGAAAGAGTCAAGTTCACAAAGTTCTGAAGATTGCTGACGCCCATCTTACGCTTTAAATCATCAACGCTGAGAAGGCAGAGGAGTGAAATTTTATCATGTGAGAGAGACAAAGCCTACTCAGCAAATCAAGACAAAACGGAATCGATCTCAGTAAGGAGTTACTTTTAATCTTCCCGTTCTCATCAACCTTACGGATCTGAACATTATAAACGTTTAAAAGACTTGACCTAAAGCCAGAAATTAGGCCGAGTGGGTCGCACGCATAATTCAAAGTTCTGGTAGATACATTACACTTTTTGAGGTGCACACCCTTCTTTTCAACCATTTACTTACTTGAGTGTTTACTGTAGGAGGAAGCGCACTGTTCCGTTTTTTAGGAGTTGGGCCAATGTAAGTCTTAGAGGAAAGCGCAGACGTCTCACGTTACTAAATTTATTTCAAGATTCTGCACAAATTTTGGCAGGCAGAGGTCGCATTGAAGCCGCCCATGAATGTACCATAAAGGGCTAGGACGGAGCTACACTCAGGGAATCTGAGAGTGTATCTCCGTCCTAGCCCCTTTATGGTGCAATTATGGAAATAAATAAAAAAAATGAGTTGCAATGCTTTCAAAACGCATGCGCAAGCATATCGCTGGCTTTATCGCTGCCCTACCAATAGAGGAGACATATATAAAGGCGCACATACAGAATCAATACCATAGCACCTGTGATTGCACAGTGTTTCTACTTTACGATTCTTTTCTCATGCGAACTTAAGTTATGTGATGCATAGGTGTGGTGTTACGATGTTTTGCGTATGAATTATTGGATGTGCTGGTGTGTGCGACATTGTTGCACTATCTGTGGCTCAAAAATGAAAGTCAGTAAGCTTCCCGAATGGCTGTGATTCCTTACCACGCCGCTTGCGTGACTGTAGTAAGCTCTATGAAGCACCACAAGTAACGCTTTGTGTGCTGATGATGTGCAAGTCCAAGATGCGCATCCACACCACTGTGTTGTTGAGAGTCAATATATGATACTCCGTTTACCAAGAGATACAACAGAACACTCCGCGTTTCAAACGCATACAATTAAACGCTCTCATTCCATTATATGAATCCCAATATGGCCTGCGTCCCCTTGGCGTGTTCGTCGTAAAGCTTGGTGTGATGCGTGCGGCGACCGCAGCATAACACCTCAGTTTGCGTCTTTTTTGGGTTACGGTAGCCCCTCATAAATGCTGAAGAAGACTTCTTGTCAGCGAGTTGCACTACACCTGCCGCATCTTTTTGCAAGTTCCTTCTGCAGGAGATGGTCCATATCCTGAGTGATTTCATATTGCATGAAGAACTATTATGGTTTTCCTAATCCAATAAAGTGCAGGGATAGTTCGGGACCATGAAAGTGTCATATAAACGTGACGCGCAGCCGCGTCATTCGGTCGTTAATGTGTTAAAAAGTAGATGAATTGTATGATGCACTGAAGTGTTCGCTAGGCCCTGTAAGCTTTGTTAAAATAACATGCTCAGCTCTGCAACTTAATTCTTTTCAGGACGGCAAAGTTATTGTATGGGATGGCTTCACAACGAATTAAGGACATGCTGTTGTCGATGCAACGACTGGCCTGCAGTAGACTTACCCGGGTGGGGAGTGGGTTGATGGCGTGCGCCTATTCATTGCGAGCAGCCAGTTGATAGCCTGCGGGTTGGTCAGATGTTCCATCCATGTATTTGAGCTTTCACGACATCAGTGTTCTTCATATGATTTTCTTCCTACTTCAATGCACCGTTTTCAGAGGATTAGATAACAAATGCAGTGTTTTTCCGTTGTCTTTCGAAGACGATATCCTGCAAAAGAAACGTAGTGTAGCAACTCATACGAGCTATATGAGCTGTTGCATGTTTCTTCGCTCAGATAACTTTACTACTAACTGGCAGCGGCGATTCAACGTGTGCCATTTGGGATGTCGAAAGTGGACAGGTACGTAGTGTAGCCACAAGGCATTTCGAATTATTTTCTCAGTTCCCAAGAACAATTTTATTTGCTCCTAGCTGAAGCTAGTCACCTTGCTACTATTTTCAACAAAATGTCCTCTAGTCATACAAG
>MU882736.1:0-16438 GCA_036418205.1 Ostertagia ostertagi
TTGCAATCTATGTTGGCGCCTCCAAATTGTGTCCAAATGGCACCAGCGTCGATTAACATGTCATCCTCGTAATTTGGCGACAATTTGGAGGCTCCAACATGGATTGCAAAAATTTGTCATCACGGAGGATCGAACTTTGGACCATTTCTTCACCACTGTTTTGACATTCCTAGAAGGCGTTCAGGAAAAATGGACCATGGTTCTGTGTTCCTCGCATGAGCTCTACAACATGCAGGAAACCATTTTGAAAAGCGCTCCATGTCCTGAAAGACCTCCCTTGTAAGGACATGAGCGCCCATATAGGGTTGCTTGGGTGTGGTTCACTAGGACAGAAAGCGACTTTTCGCAGCGCGAAACATTTTTCGCTGCGGAACCTCAGGTCCACCGCTGATCATCAGTGGACCTGAGGTTCCCGCAGCGAAAAATGTTTCGCGCTGCGAAACGCGAAAAAGTCGCTTTCTGTCCTAGTGAACCACACCCTAGTTGCGTAGCGCCTGGTCCCCAACATTGATATAATTCATTTGTTTGTGTCACGGGTGCGTTTTCGCCTATCCTGGATACAATATCCTTCCATTTCTTTTGAGAAAAAAAAGTAAATTGGATTAGGCTTCCAAATTTGATTTTCGGTGGGTTCCTCCTGCAAAGAGGGATTTGGTGCGACATTTCATATGGCAGAAAGTAATCCAGTTTATCGCAGAGGGAGATTTTTCGAACTGCCCTCCAGCTGCCACTGCAGCACCATGTGGAATGAACCGGAAGTGTGCTAAGTAGGTGTTTATATAGCCGTTGGAGTGTTATCACAATTATGCCATTACAAAACATTGATAGCTCAAGATTGTAGCGGCTTGTTTATTCCATTAGCTTCCTTATCACTCACTTCATTTTGCGGACGGACAGACAGACAGACATACATACAGATACAAACCGACACACAAGTTAGCGGTTTATAAAATAGGATTTTGTGCGAGGCTTTGGTGGTGCTTACATTCATGGCACCGTACCTCGATGTAAATGCTACATAAACCATATTGGTTGTATTAAACCAGTAGTACCCAGAAAATACTTCACCTTTTGGTAGGTGAGGTGTTGATCCCGGTCGCATTTCTTTAGTTCATTAATTTTAATTCTGGTTCAACACAACTTTTGGCACAGAGCTTTACTCATTACTTCAGTGTTATCGTTTTCACTGTTTTTTCGTCCTATATCTGTCCAACTTTGTTCAGTTGTGCAGTTCGTTCCATTTCCGTTGTAGCCAAAAAAGCCAGACGTAACCTTATCATGGTTTGCCTTCAGGAGTCAAACTTCCGCTCGACAAGCGAGTTAGCGAGCGTATCGCTTCATTGCAATGTTTCTGAATATTCCATTGCTTGACGACATCTTCAAGGGTCGTAAGAACAATCGCAAGCAGCCGCTAGAAGATTATGTGGATCGTTTGCACTACTATGTGACAGGTATGTGCATGGAATGGTTCACTGAGCTGTCACAAGGTGTCTCACCCAGACTAGGACATATTCGTCATGGGTGATTTCCATTTGAAAGCCCTTGTTCAACTTAATAGACTCTATTATGTAACCGTTCGTTGGTGCCCAACTTTTTCTATTTTCAGTTTATGTTCTTTGCATTTTTGCGTTACTCGTCGGCGCGAAACAGCACTTTGGAAATCCCATCGATTGCTTCATATCGGCTGATTATGACAGTATGTTCTTCAACCTGAGTTAAAATGCCCTTCTTTTATCAAATCATCTCTGATTTTTCTTCAAATTTTTATGTAATAAAATTAGTGAGTTAATATTCTACAGCAGTGCTAGCCAATTAGCTGAACCCTAAAATTTATTTAAAAAAATCGAAAGAAATCCATTGGCTACGGCTCCCAAACAAAGTAAGTTTCTGGAATAGGAAGAGTAAAAGGGGGAAATTGGGCATGCACGCTTAGCTTTGTTGTTTGCGTGCTGTGTGTGTTTTCATCCATTCATTTTTTAAATCCGTCAAGCCGATATTCGCCCATCAAAACCCCGAGAACGAATCCTTCAATAACCCTCATCTTAGCTCTTCCGTGCCAATCTGCCCTTAAGCTCGATAGCTGACAATCATGTTGATCTATACTTATCGAGGGGCTTTTCATTCCAATTAGGTGTTCTCGGGGATCGAAAGTTCTGGTTTGTTTGATGGATCTGGTCATGTCCTGGACCCTAGGGTTGTAGCAATGTCACTTTGGGCTTCTTGATTCTGTTGCGATCCATACCATCTCCATTCACAGCACTATACAGTGATTATTTGCCACATTTGCATACGACAATTAAATGTTAGACGCTCCGCCCGTAACGCCATTGCTCAGACAATTTTTGGCGGTCATGATGCTCGGAACCGTTGCTGCAGAACGAAAATTTGAGAACTGGCCAATTCAGAGTTGGGGTTGAGGCACGAACTTGGCCATCTGCGTTGGCGTGAGACGAAGCTGGCAAGTCGAGTCCCTCTACTTCACGACGCCGCGCGCGGCGACTGCCCCTCCCCCCGAGCCACATTGCGCCCATTTTTTGCAAACTTAATTTTTTTTCTTCCCTGTAGCGTGAAATTATCGTAAAGGTAACAGATTTGAGTTCGTGGTGATTTTTGATTCTCACACATCAATGTTGTGTCCAGTCAACTGATTCTTCCAATACAAACCTTCATTCGCCCTCATCCGTCCAAATTGTGGATGTTATAACTATTATCACTTTGTTTGCAGAAGTCCGCACTTGGCAGGCCTACATACTCGATTACTGCTTCATGCAAGGTACTTACCGTTACGAACTCGGTATCAACAGGACGACCCCCTACCTGAATGGTCGCGATCCAGCAAACACAAATTATATTTCCATAAAATATTATCAGGTCAATCATCATCATCGATAAGTTTTGAATTGAAATTTCCCTTTTGTTTCATTTCCTAACTTTCAGTGGGTTCCGTTCTTTTTCGCCTTTCAATTGTTGTGTTTCATGGTGCCGGATATTTTCTGGATCTATGTGCAGTCATATCTATGTATGTGAGAAGCTCCTGTTGACATTCCATGACGACAGTGTAAAAAGACTGTTTTTCAGATATTGATATGTCCATGGTAGTAACGGAGTGTTCGGAGCTAAATGCAGAAAAACGTTCGAGTAATCGTTCTTCGAAGTTGAGCAATATCGCGGATTACATATTCAGCTATTTCTACTACAGGAAGATCGCTCGTGTATGTGCTCTTCATGCTGATTCTATTACTTTTTTGCGTTATATATTTTTTATTCTATATTATTTTATTTATATTCTATATTATATTATTTTCTTTTCAATGCAACAGTTACTGTTTTTAATGTTCATCTTTCATTTTATTTTGTCTCCTACGTCTGAAAATTACTGCGTCATCGTCTCAAGTTCAAGGCCAGCTTTCAGATTTGATGTCCAGCGGGTGCGGACGAGAGCAGACTCGCTAGTGTCTCACGTAAACTGGGAATGAGGCGAGGCAGGTGATGGGATAAGAGAGGACGACTCTCTGCTCTCTAACTTGCTCTGTTTACGCCCGGGCCTTAAGTTGAGAAAAAAGTACGGAGCTCCAAAACTCACGTGGCGGAAGACGTCTGCCGTATCCCTCGTGGCGGAGTAAACCTTGCTTCAGCCACTTTTGGCTGAGTTGATTTTTTTTTAAATTCTGGATTACTCCTGAGGCTGGTGTCAGAGTCCGCGATCCGTCGCGCGAATCGCAAAAATCGCAAGTGCCCCATTTGAACATTTGAAACACTGAATATGAAACAAGTAGAATCATGAACAGTCGTCATTCAACCATCACCATCAAGCAGAAATGGCGGCGGGATTGGAGAGCACCTCGCAGTATTGATCGGGCACTTGTGATTTCTGTGATCCACCGCGCGATTCGCGGACTCTGGCGGCAGCCTAGAACTCGTTAGTGCATTGGTGACACCGCGAAGAGGGGGGGGGGTCTGATAGCTTCTTTTTTACATGGCGGTGCATGTTGTTTCTGTATTACAACTGTTTATGAGCCGGCAGGGCTAGATGCTTCCTTCCCACGTGCAGACTCTTCAAATTTATCATAATTCCTTTGTAATCCTAATTCCATTTCACTTTAAATAGTGTGGTCTGTAACAGCTCCATCAAATTGAATCCCAGCATGAAAACAATGAATTGAGAGGGAATTTACAGCGAGAATCGTTGAAATATCGCCTAGAGTTGATAGAATGAAAATACAGAAAACACATGTGTACTTATTATATTCTTCTGTTATTCAATTTTCGATACTTCAGCGTGGCCTAATCTCCTCAGTATTCCGAATGCCAGCTGTGGCGACCGTTTTCTATGGAATTACGAAGTTTCTTTACCTTATGAATGCCGTCCTGCAGCTTTATCTCACTACCTACTTCCTTGGATTCCCTGATAACTGCTTGGTCTCCGTAAGTAACTTCTTCTCAACAACTCTCAGCTTAACACTGCTATTTTGACTATCGATACAGATATCTGGGCCTTATACAAAAAGCGATTCCAACGTAGTCGGTGTTGTGCGAATACCACATCATTTGCAGCTCATTTTTCCTTATCTCTCCCCTTGAAATGGTTCTGCAATAATACAGAAGTGGCTCGGTACGATTTTCCGTATTCCATCTCAAAAGAATGTTTTTGAACTTCATTATTTGAATTTGCGATAGTACCCTCCGAAGAGTCAATTTTGGATTGCATCTTTTTTATGACACTTCTCTGAAAATTAAGACAGTTTTTTGCAAACGAAATTTTTAGAGACTTCAGTGAGCGCCTGTTGTTAGAAAGCTATCGTGCTTGCAGTTCCGACAAACCTCTCCATTTTGATACCAGTTGTGGGTTAGAAATCGTTCCCCAAGTACACATTTAAGAAAAATCCAGTTACTTGCGTGCTGTGTCCGAAAGTGCTACAGTAAAAATTCTCTTCCGTCGATAGTCATTAAAAAAGTCTGTAGTATTACTTTCCATAATCTTTCTTCATGATCGGTGGTCTTTATGATATTATTATACTTTTTACCATTCTTTTTTAGTGGCGCTAAAAATGTTTTTTTTTTCAGATGGTAGAGAATAATAATTTGCACAAAAGCTCTACACAGTGTATGATTCCGTTGAACTATATTAATGAGAAACTTTCTGTTTTTATGGTCTGGATTTGATTGAAATTCCCAAGTACTGTTTGTTTTTGAATCAATATTTCTATCACTATAAATATCAAAGTCAACATGGTGTTGTCGTTGGTCGTCAATACAATCGCAGAGAGAAATACCATTCGTCTTACTTAGGGTAATTACTTGAAACTGTGAATCCAAAGCTGTAAATTCCTCTAGGGAGTGAATATTGTACACTCCTACCTTTAAGAAACTCACAATTTGGAGAAAAGCTCACTAGGACGTGCTCCGATATGCTGATGGTATTTTCTCCACTTCAAACCATTGAGAGGGTCGGATAAGAACCTTGTCGTGATAATGTCGTGCCTCCTTTCTTTCCGCAGAACAATCAACACCCTACTTAAGAAAACTAGTTTGGACCGTTATCTTAGAAAAAGGAGACAATACTGTCTCAACGACAAACATGGCTTGGCTACCAAGTTCGTTCATGGAGTGAGTACAAGAGTGACAGTTGAAAATTTAATCTTAAACTTGGTCTTTCTCGCCTTCCTTCCTTTTGTTTCAGTTCATGGTGCCGGGACGGTGTCTACTTGACCGTTCTGACACTAAAGCGGATCGTTGCACTTGTCCGGATTGGTACAACGGTGGACCAAATATGCCCACGAGCGTGTGGCGGCGTTGAAGGCGGACAGCGATGAAGAGTGGAGTGTACCGTTCAGCGAGACATGTTATTCGGTTCGTATAATGTAGATGGCCGCTCAACGCGAGCCAGTTTATTAACTATTCAAACAGCTTGAGTTCATTCGATTCGATCCGATATTGATTATTGACTTCCTATAATTGTAACTGAACTTGTAATGTAATAACCTGGCATTCGATTTTTACTTGTATAATCGGGATGATGATTCTTGGATCATTTAACAAAAAGTTCTTGACTATCTCGAAGAAAACTACAAACAGAAGAACACCTAAAACGATTGAAAACTGAAGAAAGCGTCTCGGCACGACATGAGACGCTCGGAGTTACGACTCCTGCAGTAGAATGTGCCAACCGTGTGCCAATGGCTGACGGGGTTCAGGCCGTGATCGTTAACCGTCTGGCGCTTGTCTGACAATGAAAATGTACACCCAGCTAATATGGGAAGGCATGGAACCAGTATTGGGTTGGGGAAAGTCGAGCAGAGGAAAATTAAGAGGTATCGTTTGCATCAAGGTGTAGGTGATGTCAGTGCGGTGACAAGTTCCTGGCGAAGTTTGAAAATGTCCAGGATGTTTACTTGGATTAAGGATTTCAAGGAGGGAACCACACGATGGTCCAGAAGTTCGCTTCCTTCCTCTCCGATGATTTACAAATTGTTTTGCCCTTTATCGTGGCATTTATACCATCTGATTTGATTGGCATGCCGTCTCAGGCGTCGTGCTGGGTCTCGAATTTGGCCCACCTCTAGGGTGAGAGTGTCGAAATGTGATGGCGCGTTATCTGAAATTGTTCACGCGCAATACTACTCGCTTACTTGCCTGACTTTGGTAAAGAGGTTGAGTTCACTGGCAGTTACCAGGTTCGTGCCGTACTGTAAATAGGTGTTTAAAATAGAACTGTTCTGTGGTTCAAGAACCTTGCAAAACAACAAAATTGTACTCATGTACAATCTTTTGGGATTTCGAAGAGGTATTCAAGCTGGATATACAATAAAAAGTGAAGGTTTTTTCAGGTATTCCATTCCCTACCTATCACGATGAGGATCGCAAGAAATCGCGCTAGACAATTGGTTTTGTAGGTAGAAAGTGTATATAGATGGATTAATATCGTAATGTAGCTTTGTTTTGTGTTTTTGCATGGTAGATTTTTCATTGTAGCATTAGTGAGGATTTCTTTATTGTGCTTATCTTGCTGCATTTATTGATATTGGTTTTGTTTTGTATAGGAGATTTTCGAAACAGCATCCTGGTGTCATGCCAGTGCGAGTGAATGAGCTGACCAGTAGAAAGACTTTCAAGGTTGACAGATTGAATGTCCTGTGAAGCGTTTAAGCTTGAAGATTCGTGTTGGTCCTTTGTTCACTGTAATTAACTACTAGAGTGAGAGTAATGGTAAATTTCTATGAAATGAACCTTTGTAAAGGCTTTGTTCTTTCTGAGTTTTAGGGTCAACCTGCCCTAAAAATTTTATCTCCTGTTTTTCTAGAAACAATTTATTATTGTTGACAGTTATGACTGATGTCAACCAGCAAATTATGTTTATGCGACAGAATAAAAAACGAGATTCTCTTCGTAAATTATGATTGTGGTAATTAAAATTAAGAAAATTGTCTTAAATAGAAATTTGGAGTCAATACACGGGATGGGACCGCATGCCAGAAGGACCTTGCCCACTGTCATGATCGATTTCAAGGATAGAAAGTCATAACTTCTAAAGAGTGCCCATTTTTCTGTCTTGCAAATATTGCAAAAATCACATTTCAAATAGCATTTCACGTGACTGTCCATTGCCAAGTCGTAGATCTCGTCACATGTGGGATGACTCTCCTGAACGAATACTGTAAGAACTGAAATGTTTTTCTGCAGCATGCTTTATAGATCTCGAAATAAAAGTGAATAAAAACTAAAAAGAACCAGAAAAAGAATTCGTTCCTCCCCTAGTATCAGCCCAAGACTAATATTTTTCATCTTGGGTCCGTGTTCTAAATCAAGTGAATAGAGTGGCTATACTATAGGCGTCCTTTTGATAGCAGTGTTATCACAATTTACGATAAATTCGGTTCGGAGGAAGGGCTGGCTGTGCGAATTGCGCAGGTGTTTGTATTGGATGCTGACTATTGAGGATTGCTGAACGTCAAAGCTCGTGAAGGATTTTTTGATTCAATGGGGAGGGGGTAGTGGTGGTGGAGGACGTTGAGATTTGACATGTCTGGACAGAACAACTTGGACGGGATTTTCGATTAGGCAGTTCCTGGCGAAAACCGGAAGAAGCTCGAAATAGACAAAAAGGGGCCGCGCGAAGTAGACAACATTAAGAGTGGTTATCACATTGAACACATTCATCCCCACGTCTATGGCCGTTTTGAAGCTTTGAAGTAGAAAGTAGACGGAGTTCGAGCGTGTGGACTGGTTACAGAGTCAAACATTATAAAAGCAGCCATGATGGTGAGAGTGGTGGTCGGGGGGGGGGGTCGTCAATTTTTCGGAATTGGAACAGGGCGATTGACCCTGGTTGCAGGGAAGCAGGGAAGTGACGCATGGTCAGGGGTTGATGCCAGATGCAGTTCCTGGCAAACGGATCCAACCGGATCCTCTTTCAGTTGCAACGCTTGTGTCTAGGAGAACAAACGCTAAGATGTATGCCAACCAGCCCAACACTTAAATGCGACGGTAGCATTCAGAATGTAGTTCGGATGTGTGGCGCATCTTAAAAGAGATAAATCAAGCTTGAATGCGTTATCCTTTACTTTTTGTATTCTATGCATTTCGATACCCTTCTAAAGGTCCCAAATTTTGAATGGATCTGCTAGGAGCGAGCTAATTTTCCTTGCATGATCTGGAACGTTATCGAATCAGTACACTTTCGAATTTTCAGATTTTTCCTAGCAATGAGCAACTTTCAAAGGCGTTACTAATGCTTTTTTTATTTTTTCAATCAACTGTTTAATTACTTTCTGTTTTGATTTTCTACTCTTTGCACATGACTTTCTGCATGATGTTAAAGTCATCCTGCACATTTGTTTCTATTCCTTCAACCTGCTTTTTTTGACAAAGTGACGATAAACATAAGCATTTTTGATCCCTTCAGTCCTTATCTTCGAGTATCACACCTCGAATGTGGTTCACTAGGACAGAAAGCGACTTTTTCGCGTTTCGCAGCGCGAAACATTGTTCGTTGCGGGAATCTCGGGTCCACTGATGATCAGCGGAAAATGTGAGGTGCTGCGAAACGCGAAAAAGCCGCTTTCTGTCCTAGTGAACTACACCCTCACACCTCCACGATCCCGGAGATCAATTAGCGCTCGCCCAAAGTGGTGGAAAAATCTCCCATGGCACACAATCGTTGTCGTTGTTAAAGTCACATATCCATTGGTAGTGTGCTTACCTCAAACAGATTCACAAGATATTCTAACAGGCAGTCTCTCACGCATAATAGGAATTTTTGGCCATTTGCTGTGAAACGTGACATAGTACCTGTGATTCACAAAATAATAATTTTAGAAAATTGAGGATTTCTGTGGGGTAGGAATGGTGGGTAGTGAGTTTAGCTGCAACAGTGATTGCCGGTCCCATCAGCTGCGTCGGGGACTAATCTTCGACGATGGGGATACGTTCCCAAGGTTGGGAATTCATCTCCGATCAGGGTGAGCGGACCCATCCTCGGCCGGGCATTAACTAGCTACTTGGCCCTAATGGGTTTGTCGTTCTTACTTTGGCCGGATTTCCAAGAACTCTTTACGGCTCCACAACCTCTAATCTGCAAATCAACCCCTTACATAGCATTTGCCTGTAATAGAATGAACACCACCCTTGCTCGTGGGCAGAATGGAGAAGACCCTTTTCTCTGTCCACCCATACCCTTTCTGCTTCCAAAAAAAACACATTTCGAAAACACGTTGAACCAGTGATGTTAACAGCGCAGAAATCACCTCGATCATACCTGGTGAGATGAATTTCTGGCAGTTCCTCAGTCCATAACTTATTAAATATCCTCCATCTCCGCACTTAGCTTGTCTTTCAAGATTTTTATACATGTCGCAGTCGTACGCCGATACCTTGAATTTGACCATTAATCTCAAAGAGAATTTACCACCATTGTTGACTCTACCATTTTTCGAGCATGATTTCGCCTTAGGTGTGTAAAGGTGAATAGCTTTAGAAAAGTTTCTAGATTTTATAATTATATATAGTTTTTCTCACGCTAGTCATCTTAGTTATTTCTTTCTCAAACTCTCGTCCGTCCTATAATTTCGAATAGCGTAAAGTTTATGGAAACACTAGTATTTCTCACTCGAAGAGTATTTTCAGTTTTCGTTAGTCGCTTCACTTTCAGACGGCTGTCGCAGAAAGGACGAAAATATCCATGCTGAGATATAGTGTGTAGTTTTTGACAAGAGGATTCTGATCCAGATTCGTCATTATGCTAGACAGTAGGTTGCAATAATTTCGATGTACTTCTAGATCACCACGTTCTTTTTTGGCTTTTTTCTAACGCTGCAGTTATCTCAATATCAAATTTGTCGCTCACTTCCTCAGGGGGAGGGGACATTCAAAGCAGGTCATTTAAAAACTGCTTTTAGGTGACACTAGGACTAAGCCAGGAGAGGGAGAAAGCCAGGGAGAACAAGAATGCTCACGTACTTCCCCAGAATCCCTTCCCTTTCCTAAGCTTAGTCCCGATCTCTGCAAGTGGTTCACTCGCTTCAATGTCTCCCTAATGACATAAACGCTTCCAATTTTCCACTTTGTAAGTGAGAATCGGCGCTATCGCAAGAGTGGGGTCATTGTGATACATTTGAACGCATTTGAAGCCTAGGCCTAGATCTAGACTCGAAGGATGCTCCGCATATTGCGATAGCGCCCAAATTTTTTCATTTGACTGAAGTTTGAGACAACTAAGAAAAACTTATCGATCTACCATCTCATGTAACTGAGATGGAATCACCTTTCTTTGGGTGTTTCTAATATTCTGCAGTGACGATCTAATGTTCTAATAATCTAAAATCTAATCTAATGTTTCGAATAATCGAAGCAGCGGATCCGTGATCGGCAACAAATTCTTCAAACTTGTCATAATAGGCGAACTTACCATATACAACTGTATCGTTAAAATTCTTATAGCTAGTAGTAGATTTCCCATTATATATTTCGTTGTCGTTGTTTCCGGATTGATAAGTCGGCCAATGATTAATTATGACATTCGTGACGAAGGAAGGAAAACAGAGTAGTACCACCGGACTTTAACTGTCTTGTAGATTTCACTATCAACATCGTGGTACCATGGACTGATACAATGATTCCTCACTTGCCCTCCACAGCCACTCATCGGATTACACGTGGTATGATGTGGCTTAGTTTTCGTCTGCTTTTTCTTCATTTTTTTTTTCGAAAGGGAAGGAAGTGCTGCAAAAGCAAGGTCAGGGGCCATGTGATATTTCCCAGAGTAAAGTAACAAGGGGAACAAAAAATCGTTCCGATTTCTTTCTAAGTTTTCTTACCTTCGGCTCTTGTTTACATTTACACTCATGTCGTATATTCATTGCAAATAGGCCCTGTTTTAGGGCGATTGGTCGGAAAGACAAAATTTAAAAATGTTCTAGTTCTTTTATCTTGAACGGATTACTCAAAGAACTTCAACGCGGTTCGAATTGACGTAAAGGAGTATGTTTTCAGTACAATAAGATGGCATGTGCCGACCGGCGAAGAGAAGGCGTTCAAGTTGCACAAGTTGGGTTTGCCGCTTTTGAAATTAGCCCCCCTCCCCAGTGTGGTTATGAAAGAATATGTGCAATTGCGTAATAATAGTCTTTATCAGCTATTATCAGTCGTTATCAGTTCCTATCACGTACCACTTGTGTCCCCATCCCACCCCCTATAACATATGTAAGAACCACTGCGCTATCGTTACTGTGACTCGAGTTATGAATTTCCGGTCAAACACACACACACACACACACACACCAACAGACACACGCTAGCCGCTTATATATAGTGGATACTAGGTTCCAGGTTTTTGAAGCTTGCGCGAAATTTTTCCACCAAGACGGCTCCAAACTCTAGTGATGCTTGATCCTTTTCTATATTTCTGTAGGACACACTCACCCAAACTGCCCCATCGTTTACCGCCGTAATTCGCGAAGCAACGGCAAGGTAGTTTAACGCAGTTCTCCTGACCCTGACGTTTTTTGCTCTTTCTCACAACCGTTCCATTCTGCACCTCTGCTTTCAGACGTGGTCGCCATTAATTATCGTAATTGCCACCATTAACACATTGACGACAGCACGAGGCATATGCGCTTCGTGCTGTTGTCGAAGTGTTATTGTGAGACTATGTGGGACCGCGCGGAGCGCATGTGCTCCGCACTCAAATTATTCGCCTTTTTCGCGCATGCGATATTTTTCTCATGATTTTTTTGTTCATTCGAAAGAATACGCATTAGCATGACTTCAAAAGACGTGGTTCACTGAACGGTCAAATATGCCACTTGAGAGAAGGTTCTCCCAGCCGTACGAATTTGTGGTTTTGTTCATTCCTTTTTTTATTCCTGTGAGTGTAAGATCTATACGTGTAGCAAGATATATGCTCTTACTGAAACCAAAACCGCGTCAAAAAGATTCTTGAGGTCCACTATAACGTAATTATGTGAAATTTGCCATGTTACTGCCATAGCTCGTCATTTTGGTCGAACTTCTAGTACTGTCCTCCCGATATCTTGTATACATCGATATCATTAGAAACATTTTTTGCATCGAGTATTGCGTATTTAAAGCTCAAAATCCACGGATTTGTTGTGAGGCGGCGGCGCTCGCAAAATCGCTCTGGTCCCACGCGGCCAAAAAGCTCAAAACGCGCGCTGTCGTCATTGTGTTAATCACCCTGCGTTGGAGGCATCGCCTTCATCCAACAAATGAGTTTTTCTTTGTGCCCTAGTATACATTGCTAGTAGCTTGCATTGGTAAAGTTGGGTCATATGGGGAGAGGTCACGTAGCAGTCATAAGGTGTGCATCGCTTTTCAGGGCTAGCAACCAATCCAGGCTGTTAATTCTGCTTCAGTAGGGTCGGGGAATGGTAACGGCCTCGCCTGAGGGAATAAAAGCACTGATTTAACATCGGGTGCAGGATCGAGATTTTTATTATTTCTAATAATTAATGGCGAGGTATGCAGTTGCGTATGTGATTTTGAACAGTCTGGCGGAATCTGAAGAGAGTTGTCAGAACCAACACCTTGTCCTGTTTTCAATTCAGGCGCTTAATGAATTTCTGGGTTCTATTTTAATCCAAGATTTCAAGTTTTGAGGAGAGATTTCCGTCATCTGTGTGACCCATGAAGCAAACCTTTTCCAAGTCAGTTAACTCCCAGTTGTGCAAGTATATACAATTGTTGGGAACCAAACTCATCTCCGCACGAAAACATGGCTCACCGAATTCGTATTCGTGGCACAAAGATTAATGGCGGAAAGGTTGTACCAGAGACGAAATGTCTGATCACATATTGTGATTGGGATAAATCGAATGCAGTTCATCTTTTAGGCATGAGTTTCCAGATCGCAATTCGCGGTTCGGGCTATAAAAGAGATCGATAATGGATGTTGTAGATGCGCGAGTTGACTGTTAATAAAAGACGCAGAAGAAAAAACCGCCGATCAAGCTTAAAACAAGGGCAACTCTCCTCTTCCTTTGAGAACAGTGGAAGGGACGCTATCGGAACTAGTTGTGGTCCGCTGCATCTCTTGGCTGACTTGTGCCGCGGAAAGGCACTGCAATTGGTAATATCAGTAGAAACAGAGGTCCTTCATCAGTATCCTTCTATTTATAAAGCGCTAACTTTGTGTGTCGGTTTGTGTATCTGTATGTGTGTGTGTGTGAGTGTGTGTGTGTGTATGTATGTATGTGTGTCCGTCCGCAAAATGAAGTGAGTGAGAAGGAAGCTCATGGGATAAACAAACCGCTAACAAATCGGGTAGCTTACAGGATTTGAGATATCAATGTTTTGTAGCAGGATAGTTGTGATAACACTCAGGGCTATATAAACACCTGCTTAGCACACTTCCGTTCATTCCACATGGTGCTGCAGTGGCAGCTGGAGGGCAGTGGAGAGAGGAAGGGAGGATGAGGAAGGGAAGCGAAAAATCTACCGTCATATCATGATTGTGTCCCTTCTACTGTTTGAAACACCATTGTGTTGCATACGCGTCACTTCCAGGTGTTGGTGTCACAGGAGGAAGGGACCATAGCGGAGGATAGAAAGCTTGCGCAGGAAAGGAAGGTCCCGGCGGTTGACGGGGGACTAATCTGGTAACAAAAAAGTACAAAAATCAATGATGAGTTACGCAGAAAACTAGCTGAGTGGCAGTTTGATGAGAGAGAGGATCCACGCTGCAGCGCAAGCCTTTTATTCGACTCATGCGCTGCCGTTAACGCTGGCAATAATTGCAGGAAGCCAGAGCGCTGTGTAGGGGTCGAGCGAGGCGGGAAAGGTGAGAGGCACACTTGACATGGAGTGAAAAATCTGGCAATGTTCGGTTTGTACACTTCTCGCGTTCGAGAAGCGCACCGCGAGAACAGAATCAGTGTCTGCGCAGTTTTCCCCAACCCACTTAGACTACATCAAGGAGGTGGCCAGCATTAGCTCAAGCGCAGAGCAGGTGTAAACGCATCGCGCAAAAAGGACCCGCATCAAAGCACGGTCTGCACACGGCTGGCAAGTGGCAGGAAGTTGGACGTATCGAGTTGGGCGTTACCGAATATTCTTTGGTAGCCCACTCGAACGGGTCGAAACTCATTCGGCGATTTTCATGTGGGTTTTGTTTCATTCACACTTCTTGTGTTCTTGGCAAGGGCTAGCGCATCGCTTCACACCATTAGTGTGGAATGTAAGAACCCTGCTGGGACTGTTGCTCTGAGTAAATTGATTGCTTGATCTGTCTTATTTCACTTTCACATTGAATGAGAAGCAGCAATATGGTTTGCTAAACTAGCCAGATTTGACATCTTGTTAACAAAATGGTCAACTTTATTATGCAACAAGTGAGGCAAATGAAGTAACAGATCATGCAGCAATAATAACATTCCAGCGACGCCCCTTTTACAACTGTCGCTCGTGTTGGCGAGACGTAAGCAAAACTAGGCCTTTTTTGGGCAGCTGTCGGCTGGGTCGATATTGTGGAATGTTGGGAGGGGATGCGGTGGGGGGTGAGCAAATGCCTGGCGGAGCTGCTGGACCAGCTGCACCACTTGCGTCAGTACTCTCCTATCGTACCAACCGAGTTGAAGTAAACCGTCGACCGTTGGGGACCCCATCCCCTCCCCAACATTCAGCATACGGTCCCAGCCGAAACGCCAAAAGGGCTGGTTTGCTTACCTCGTGTGGACGGACGCGATTTTGTGGGCGCCGCCGCCTCACCACATCACCGCAGATTTTGTACTGTAAATGAACAAAAACATGAATGTCACAAAATATTTCTGCAATGTCCAATGCGTAAAGATTATCTAAACATATAACAGTAGGATTTCGATCAGAACGACAAATAGTGGTTACGAAAAGAGAGCATTTATTCACTTTCCCCGTGAAGGAATTTAAAAGCATTTTACTCGATTACGAGATTTGCCCACCTATCTGTCCATTCCTAGCGCCTGGCAAGCGATTATCAGCTGGCAGCCCATATGGGCTGCCATCGTCCCAGGAGCACATGTTGTTGGCAGCCCATATGGGCGGCCATCGGCGTGAATGTGTTAAACAACAATGAATTGCAGTCAAAAAGGATTCAAACACGATATAAGGCCACAATTCTTTAAAATCCTGTAAGCAGTCTTTATTAACTTGAACGACAGGAAATCCATGAGGTCGAAACTGCTAAGTAGCGTCAGCTTTTCGGTTCTGCAAATTTGGCAAAAACCGCACTGCCGATAACAAGGTACATGGCTGTCAACTGCTGAGGAATATATCAGATCACAAGTTGGTCGGCTGTTCTGAAAAAATAGCTGGTAAAAAGCTTCACGGAAAGCTCAGGAATTAAGCTGCTCAAGATTAGCCATTTGATAGTGGAATGCTAATCGAATTAACCTCATGGACACTGAAAGCGCCCTGGCCTTTGGGTTGAGTGCGACTGCGTATACAGCTCAGTGAAGCGCTCACCTTGAATAGCTTTTGAAGATGACCTATCACGCAGTCTTTTGCGCAGTTGAGAAATCGTTGACCAGCGATCGTAAAACGAGCTACAGTCTCTGAAAAGGCTCCCAATGATAACAGTAAGGGTCAAAGATGGAATAGCGAAGACAAGAGCAAAATAGAAGTTGGTGAGAGTTGTTGAGAAAACAGTAGTATCCCGCTATAAAAAATAGGCAATCTCAAACAGTGATTTCACGTGCGATGGTGGCAATGGTTACCAAGAAGTATCGCACAGTATCTTTTATCTCCATCCTAGCGGGATGGCTATTTGGTATTGAAATTCCCAGCATGAAACAATGCAACCTGGATTCAAATGTATCTAGGATTTCGGATGGGAGTCAAATGAGCGGTGCATCCCCAGTGGATTCATCAGCTCCTACCGTTTTACTTTTGGCGCTAAGAGGAGTTCTCTGATATGAAGCTTCATGAGTAACAAATAACAGTAACAGATATG